>JADWQK010001137.1:0-16879 GCA_017933935.1 Sesamia nonagrioides | reverse complement strand
TATTCCATAGAGACCATTGATCAAGAGTTGATGTTGAACCTCACCTTGAAAAAAGAAGAAGTTAGTAGGTACATTACAAAACTTGTCAAAATTGATCATTATAAGATCACTGATCGGACATTATGACACTATTATAATAGCAGACTAAAGCCCCTGAACATTTTACAAAAAAATAGAGTTATTGTCGCTCGCGTGTTCTTCGTCCAAATCTCGGTGAGAATACAGCGACAGGGACAAATAAATAGTTGCTGTGTAAATAATTTGCTCTTGGGCGCCCCTTAGGTACTTACCTGAAGCATTATGTCTTAGTTATCCCTTGCATACCCCACGAGAAAAGCACCTCTGGCTTTACTACTATCCTTAACATATACTTTACTAGTTTGTAAGGTCTATGGGCCATTGTAGTTTGAAATAAATGTTTTTCTATCATTACTAACCACCATTCGGAATTTAAATTAGACTTAATGATATTTATTTTTGAAATTATAAATACATATAAATATAAGATATTATTACATATAAATGAAATGAAATGAAATCGTTTATTTTGCAAGTAGGATCACTGATCACTTTTACACGTCATATTTTTTTAAACTAGATGGAGCCGGCATTACCTGACTACTTCTAAGAAACCGAAACAAACTCAGGGATCATCGTCTTTTTTCAAGTCCAGACATTAAAAATTAAAATGTTCACAATAATTTACGTGATTTAACAAAAACAGTGATTAAAATGCCATAATTGTAGCATAATTACGCACATTGCTTAATGACACTGCTTAGCTGAGCGAGTAGCTCAATCCGTTTTTGCAAAGTTTAGTCTTAATATAGCTTTTAAATCGTTTAATGGGTAAGTTTCGAATGTTCATTGGAAGCTTGTTAAAATTCGATATATTTTTATTTACAGTAAGGGTCAGAAGTGGAGTACCACTTTTGACCCTTATTGTTATTGCAATAAAGTTCTAAAGTGGTAATGCACTTTTGACCCTTGATTGTATATACATAAGATTTTCAAATATATGTGAAGCTACAGTCAGAATGTTCATCTCTTTGAATTTTTCTCTAAGAGAATCTCTAGGTCCAAGGTTGTAAATGGCTCGAACAGCCCTTTTCTGTAAATTAAAGATGGTATTGATGTCCGCACAAGTTCCCCAGAGAAGAATCCCATAAGTCATTAGACTATGAAAATAAGTAAAATAAACATTTCTGGCTATATCTACATCAGTTATCTGTCTAATTTTCTTAACAGCCAAGGCGGCAGAACTGAGTCTACCCGACAGCTTCTCAATGTGAGGACCCCATTGTAAATTGGCGTCAATAGTTAATCCAAGAAAAACTGTCGAATCGACAGAGATCAAATCTACTCCATTCAGTCAAACAGTTGATATTTGGTGTAGAAAATTTAATGAGTTTCGTTTTTCTTTTTTCATTTATTTGAAGGTTATTTACATTAAACCAATGGACAACTTTAGAAAGTGCATTGTTAAATTCGTCAAAATTTGCTAGCTGACGCTTGACTTTAAAAGTAAGAGAAGTGTCATCCTCGAACAATACTATGTTGTGATCATTTCTCACGTGATGAGGTCATTAATATAAATTAAAAACAATAAAGGACCTAAAATTGATCCCTGCGGAACGCCCATGGTGACCGCAGATCCTGCGAATCTCCTGCCATTAACATCAACCCTCTGAATTTGATTATTCAGATAAGAAGACAGAAGATCGAGAGCTCTGTCCCTCAAACCATAGTGGTATAATTTCCTAATAAGAGTATCATGATGTACGCAATCAAAGGCCTTGAGGCCTTCGACAAATCACAAAAAATACCAAGAGCATTTTGCGATTCCCCCCAGGCCCCAAATATGTTCTTTAGCAACGCCACGCCCGCATCTGTAGTTGAACGACCCTTTGTAAAACCAAATTGTTTCACGTGCAATAAGTTATATAAATTAAAGCGCCTCAATAACTGTTTCAAAATTGTTTTTTCAAAAATTTTACTCAAGTTGGTAATATCGAAATTGGCCGAAAATTCGTGGGATCAGTTATACTACCAGATTTTAGCAGTGGAATTACTTTGCTAAGTTTCATCAAATCCAGGAATTATACTTCATATCACTCCCGAAGATGATTACCAATTTACATGCAGCAGTACGTAGTATGGTGCCGTCCTTGTCACACTTTAAAGACTTTTCATAAAGAAAAGAAGAAAAAAAAAAAAATATTCAAATACCCGCTCATCAACCCCACTCCGGTCTCACTGTCCTATGTTCATTACGTTTTTTTGTGCTGTCCGAGTCACACGCATCATTTTGTGCAAAAAATTACCGTTGCGACTAAGTTGTTTCCAGATTGTCCAATCTGATTTTGCGTAATCATGGTGAAGAAAAGTTCACGTTCGAAAGATATTGATGATTATAGTGGTTTATTTAAGAAATTAAAGAAATTAGAGAAAAAGTGAAACATAAATCTAGATTGAGATTGCCTTCAACGTCATCCTAAAGTGATCAGGTTAAGCGTGATACTCACCAAGAGGAAGTTGTTGAAAGTAAGTAGCCTAATCTGTAGTTGCTAATATAGATGTCTAGTAGGTACCTACAATGCGCAAGCGCCTGCCGCCACGCGCCGCCCGTCAGGCGCCACTCTGTCGGCCTCGGGTACCGGTACGATCCTGCGTTGCCGCTGTCACAGCACCGCTTAAAATTCTATTTTATCTACCTTTTTATTAACTTTATATAACAAAAGTTTTATGTAAATCATGAAACAAGTTTTATTGGTACTAAGTATATTTAAACTAGTTATTAGATGGTAATAAGCAAAGATTAATCGAACTTTAAAATGTATTTATTTGTAGTTGTATAAGTAGCTAGGTATTAAATGTATGAACGTAACGTAACGTCTATATTAAATCGCGATATTGTAACCTATAAACATCGCTCGGCGTAAACCGTCTATGAGCGTTGACCTACCTATTTTTTTGTTTTTTATTTACTTCGTGTATATTGCGCCTAAGTCTTATGAAAGTACTTACCTAATGTGCTCCGCGTAAATCGTGTCTGAGCGTAAAGTACTTGCACACCTTGCTCCGCGTAAATCGCGTGTCTGAGCGTAAAGTACTTGCACACCTTGCTCCGCGTAAATCGCGTCTGAGCGTAAAGTACTTGCATACTTTGCTCCGCGTCAATCGCGTCTGAGCATAAAGTGCCTACTTGTATACCTTGCTCCGCGTAAATCGCGTCCGAGCAAAAAGTACTTGCATACCTTGCTCCGCGTAAATCGCGTCCGAGCATAAATTACTTGCATACCTTGCTCCGCGTAAATCGCGTCTGAGCGTAAAGTACTTATCCCAACTTGCTTCGCATAAGTCGCTCGCATCTGAACGTAAAGTGCTTGCATAGCTTGCTCCGCGTAAATCGCGTTCGAGCGTAAATTACTTACCCAATTCGCTCCGCGTAAATCGCGTCTGAGCCTGGATTACCTATTTACATCCGCGTTAATCGCGTTGCATTACTAGAATGGCTACCAATATTGTTATTATAAAGATGTTGCTTGCTATTTGCTATAAAAGAGAGATTCTTGATATGTTAGGAGATGATCCTTCCTTGGATAAAAGTTTTGGTGAAACCTTACATGAAGACATTGCATCCAGGTGCGAGCACACAAGTAAAGAAAAGCGAGCTGATCGAATAAAAGAATATTTGCTTCCAGAAAACTGTCCTCACCTAAAAGACCCGGCGTAGAATCTCGAGATCAAAGCTGCGCTTACAGAAACAATTAATAAGAGAGATGTTTACAGCCAAAGTCACCAGAATCAGCTTGGTAGTGGTCTGGCTACACTCGGAAAAGCGATCAATATAGCTCTATAAATAAAACAGATTTCCGAGATATCATAAAGCCACTCAGTGATGCAGCTAAACTTTTTTGTGATATACACTATAAAGAATCTCTCTCAAGACGGTTTGCCGCTATAAATACTTTAAATAAGCAAACCCGACGTACTATAAGAAATACGCAAATAGACAATTTTTTTATATTTGGTTCGGAGTTGGCCGAATACTTGAAATCGTCCAAAACTATATCAAAATCTAGTATGAAACTACGCCCTCGTATGCCAGCAGTGCGACCTGCCATTAAAACACAGCACGCGCTCTAATCTGGTCCATCCATATCAGCGCGTCGAGGGGCTTTAAACGCGAGGGGGGCGTCGCGGACTGCCGCCGCCGGGCCGCGAGCGTATCCGCCCCACTAGACGGCCCGACAGCCGCTGTCGCGCAACCGCAACCCGATGCACACCAAGAGCCACACACGGTACCGCTCAAGGAGGAACTGACTTCAGAACCAGAGGTACACTCATCAATTGTCGGCAGATTGCAGTTTTATTATAATTATTGGTGTACTATTATGAATGACTCCAATATTCTGTCTTGGGGTCAAGGTTATAAAATTCCCTTTAAGGAGGAACCCGTACAAAAAATAATACCTAAAAATGACCGATTTTCTTCTTGTGAATCTAAAATAATCCAAGAATCTGTACTTAAACATCTTGATCCAAAATATATTTCATTGTGCAACCCCTGTGATGATCAGTTTTTTGTCGCCCGTATTCACATTTCTAAAACCGAATGGTGAACATCATTTTATACTAAATTTAAAGGAACTAAATAAATTCATCAAAGTGGAGCATTTTAAAATGGAGCGTTACCGTACTGCACTAAAGCTCCTAGACCAAAATTAATTTATGGCTACATTTGATCTAAAGGATGCTTAGGCTCACTTTTTGATAACAATTAATAATGAAGAACGTAAAAAGCTACGCTTTTATTGGAATTCACAACTTTATGAGTTTAATGTTCTGCCATTTGAGCTTTGCACTGCTCCACTTGTTTTCACAAAGCTACTAAAACCTGAATTACAATCTCTACGTTCGGACGGCTAAATGTCGGTTAATTACCTATACGATTTTTTATGTATTGGCTCTAACAGTGAGTGCGTTGAAATGTTACTGCTACAAGAGAAATATTAGAATCATTTGGACTCCTAATAAATACTTTAAAAAAGACCAGTTGACACGAAAATTCGCATTAATAACGCAATCAGGTCTTTTTCACAAACGAAAATGTGCAGAATAAGACAACTTGTGGAGTTTCTAGGACTTTTGACATCAGCTTGCCCAGCCGTACAGTACGGATGGGTGTATACTAAGCAAAAAGAACGCGACAAATTCTTAGCTTTAAACTATTCTGATAATTATAATAAGCGTATGGTTTTGCCTAGCTGTCAACAGCCAGATTTTAAATGGTGGAGTGACAATATTGAAACAAGCTATTCATCTATTCAAAGTAATGATTATTTACTAGAAATATTTTGCGATGCATCTCGTACAGATTGGCGAGTACCATGTAACAGCGAAATACCTGGTGGTAATTGGAGTGCAAGAGAGATTAAAAATCATATTAACTTCTTAGAACTAAAAGCTGCCTTTTATGCGATAAAAATGTTTGGCTCTCATTTAAGTAATTGCAATTTCCTTCTCAAAATAGATAATACAACATCCATTCCTTACATTAATAAATTGGGAGGAATACAACACACTCGCTTAAACGATCTTACACGACATATGGAAGTGTTTTGAAAAGTGTAGAATTTTCATATTTGCGATATACCTACTCAATCTAGCGATAATGTTGATGCAGATCGCGCTTCACACTAATAGTCCATCGATACCGAGTGGCAACTAGCTGACTACGCGTTTTCTGAAATTTGAGCTAAGTTTAGCACCCCCCATTTTGATCTCTTCGCAAGCATACAGAATCATAAGTGTGACAGGTATGCTTTGTGGAAGATTGATCCGCAGTCAGAAGAAGTTTATGCATTTACGTTTAAATGGACAAACATAATATAATTTTACGCATTTTCACCATTTTGCCTTATTACAAAAGTTCCTCACAAATTCGTAAATGATAAAGCCGAAGGCATTATTGTGTTTTCCTACTGGCCCTCACAGCCGTGGTTTCCGCTATATCGAAAACTACTTGTGTCACAAGAAATATTTTTTGAGCCGAATACTAAGCTAATGCATTCTCCTTTCAGAGAAGCACACTCACTGTATAAACCTTACCCTGGTGGCAGCTATATTATCCGGCAGTCGTTGATTGAACGTGGCGTACCAGTATCGTCAGTAGATTTACTCATGGCTTCGCTAGCCCAAAATACACTATCTCTGTATAATTCCTCATTAAAATTTTGGTTGGAGTTTGATCAACAAAAAACATTGCAGTTTCTGGATTGACGATATGTCTGGCAATAGAACATTTTTGTCAGATAGGCATAATGCTGGGGCTAGCTATAGTACTTTAAATACCACGAGATCCACTTTAACGTTGGTTCGGGGTAATTCAATAATGAAAACTGATTATGTGAATAGATTATTGAAAGGTTCTTTTAGACTATATCCTCCTACTCCTAAATATGATACAACATGGGATAGCTCCGTTGTTTTAAATTATTTAAGTGATTATTATCCTTATGATAATGTGAGCCTTAATACTTTATCATATAAAACTGTCGCTTTGATTGCCATTGTGTCAACTCAGAGAATTTCAACTCTTAGCTTAATCAAAAATAATAATATTACTGAAAGTAATGATTCAATTGTATTAAAAAAATACTGACTTAATTATATCGTCAAGACCCTGCGCTTACCAACCCCTGATCAGACTGCCTTTTTTTAAAGAGAACCGTAATATATGTCCAGCCATCGCATCGAAAGCATACTTAGATAAAACAAGATCTATTAGAAACACTGAGACAAATAGTTTATTCATAAGTTTTCGTAAGCTTCACAGGAAAATTGGGCTTGAAACTTTATCCCACAGGGTAAAGGATACTCTCCAAAGAAGCGCTGTGGACGTGTCAATGTTGGTGCACATAGCACAAGGCACGCGGCGTACATCAGTTCAGTCTGCAGGCGGTTCGTAGGGCTGTGGGCTGGACTAATATCTCTAATATTTTTCAAACGTATTATAATAGAGAAACTATTGAATCGATAGGAAATCGCCTCCCAAATTCATTGTTTACTTAATTGTATGAATCTTTATCCTTATTTACTGTTAACACAAAAACTGCAGTTTGCTAGTAAATATTGCAAATCAATTGTTTATAAATTTGTTTAATCATTACCATTTCGAAACAAAAAAGAAAAATCTGTATAAATTTTATATTACACTCTAAACATCTGCATGTAAATTGGTAATCATCTTCGGGAGTGATATGAAGTATAATTTAGAATTAAACGAACTTACGTTGTGAAGTTCGATTCTAATTATACGAAGATCACGAACCGAAGATGATTACCACAACCCTCCCGGCCCTAAAGCCCAATATTTTTCTTATTTGGTTAGACTAGCCCTAAAACGTAATGAACATAGGACAGTGAGACCGGAGTGGGGTCGATGAGCGGGTATTTGAATATTTTTTTTTTTCTTTTCTTTATGAAAAGTCTTTAAAGTGTGACAAGGACGGCACCATACTACGTACTGCTGCATGTAAATTGGTAATCATCTTCGGTTCGTGATCTTCGTATAATTAGAATTGAACTTCACAACGTAAGTTCGTTTAATTCTAAAATATACCAGATGTAATATAAGAGTTCAAAACAGTTGCTAAGAAAGGTGCGATAACATCTGTTATTGAAGCCACAGTATATACTGATAAACCCCAATGATCGGCAGTTTTTTTTTAGATCAAGATCCTTAATAGATTCTATAATGTCTGTAGCAGTCACAGATGTAAATTCAAAGTGTTTGTCACATAAGCAGAAGTGGAGGAAAAAGACAAAGTTTCTGTTGTTATTATTGGAATATTAGTAAAAAAAAATCTCAAACTCAGTAGCTACCTCCAAGTCAGTCTTTATATCCTCCTCGTCGTTAATTTTAAGATGGAAATCGCGGTTTTGTACTTTGGTTCTTCCAGTTTCAGAATTTATAATTTCCCAAGTTGTTTTGATTTTGTTTCCAGAAGAATTTATTTTATTTTTAATATGTATGGCTTTTGCTAAGGAACAGGCTCTTTCAAAAGTGTTTGAATAAAATTTAACAAATTCTTGAAAAGTTTCATTACGGTTATATGTTTTCTCCTGATATGATTCATACATTTTTTCCCTGCTTTTATAAATACCTGGGGTTGCCCAGTCACTAAATATAACGCGGTCGCTAACAGGCAATATCTTTTTTGTGAATCCTTTCTAATATTATAAATGGGAAAGTGAGTTTGTTTATTCCGCTTTCACGCCGTAACTATTGAACCGATTGCTTTAAAATTTTGCAGGCGTAAAGTTAGAAGTCTGGATTAAATAATAGGGTACTTTTTATCCCGGAAAAATTGATATTACCGAGGAAAAACTAAAAAGCGCGATATAACCGAACTCCACGCGGGCGAAGTCGCGGGCGGAAAGCTAGTACTTTCATAAATTCACAATTAATCCAGTTAAAGAGTACACTATATGCATGATCCAGGTTGGTGTGATAAGGCAAGCCCGGTAGTTTTTTAATTAAATTATTTTTTAATTGTCCTAAACGATTTTTATTTACAGGAACAAAACTCACAAGTTTTCTTTGAGCTCTGACTTTACTTTTCTGAGGATAAGTTACTAACTGGCCAAAGTGATCAGAATCTTACTCATTTATAATTATATATTCAGAAGGTCCTAAGTTAGTAAAAATGTTGTCTATACAGGTTCCACTTGTGGCAGCTATTCTAGTCGGCTCAAAAAATCTTGCGTACAAGTTATAAGACTTGAATAATGACATAAGTTTATTAACAGTAGCTGATTTCTCTAGAAGATTAATGTTGAAGTCTCCACAGGCAACAACTGTTTTGTTACTGTGACAAGTCGTTAATAAAACTTCCTCCGTATATTTTTCAAAAATATCATAGGAAGCACATGGGGGCCTGTAGACACTCATTACATTGAACTGCTCAAGCTCGATGCAAGCAATTTCAATAACTCGCTTAACAGAGAGGCTTACAATATCAGTTCGTTCTTTTGATATTGTTACGAACAATTATTAGGGAGTCACCCTGTATGATATTCACTCTGCTGAACGAGCTAGCAATCTGATGGTTATTATAGCTGAACATGAACTGATGGGCTTTTAACCAACGTTCAGTAAGACAAACAATATCAATGTAACTACAGTTCATGAACAGCTCTAAATCTAATTGTTTATTATATTATTATTATCATACCCAAATGATGAACAATTTTAAGGTTATTATTAGTTTAGTCAGTAAAAGTCTGACACGCCCTTCCGCTCCGCCAAGAGCGAGAGAAGTCATTTGATAATTTAATCAAAAAAAAAAAGTTATTATTACTGATTTTAATACTTATTTGAAAATTAAAATTGGATAGGTGGTGTGATATTTATAAATCTTGGTTTACATTTCTGCTAGAGTTTAAGTTTTAACTCTATTGTCTCAATGTCCCTTGATAATAGGTACAAGTCTAACTTGGTATTTAAAAAACTTTTTTACAAAAAAACAACCGACTTCCAAAAACCACTACAAAGTGAAAAATAATTAATTTCGGAAGTCGGTGTCTTTGGTTTTGTTTATTCGTTTTTTGACACCGACTTCCGAAATTAATTATTTTTCACTTTGTAGTGGTTTTTGGAAGTCGGTTGTTTTTTTGTAAAAAAGTTTTTATTTTACACTTTTTAGTTGTTAAAAGTACTATGTATTCAGTTGCATCCGGTCAGACTGGAAGCTGACGCAAATATAGTTGGGAAACGACGTAATTTTGTTTACTTTAATTTTTACCCGTAAGTATTCCCTCAACTGCCTATGGTCTTCATCATCAAATTTACTGCAGACCATTATTTTAACCCAATGGGTGCAAAGGTCTCATCAATATAAATGAATGAAGTCCAACCACAAAGTAGCTACTGTAAACCGTTGAGGAGTTCTCGGAACTGGCCTTTGTCTTCATCATCAGAGCTCTTATGACAGTCACAACCCATCTATGTGTAAAGTTCTTATCAATACAAATTAATCGAGCCCAAACACAAGGTAGCTGCTGTGAATTGTTGAGGAGTTCCTTCGACTGTCTCCCGGCTCCATCATCAGATCTACTCCAGACCTTTATTAAATTGTAGTGCTTTAAAATACTTAATGAAAATGCTAAGAAATGCACTAGTCGCCCCTGCAATTTTTGAAAGTTCCCCTTGTTTTCTCTGGTCTTCCACCATCAAACCCTGATATCCTTATCATGGGACCACCTTGGGAACGTCTTCTTTCCAACAGAAAAAGAATGATCAAAATCGGTTCATAAACGACGAAGTTATGCGCGAACAAACATAAAAAAAAGCATATATACCATTGAGCTATTATTACTACGTATAGAGAAGACGCCACTCATCGCTACTATGTTCCGTTCAATTGCGGCCGGCCGGCCGCACTTCATTTAGTCGTTCGGTAGTTCTTCTGCGCGTAAAACTTGTTTGTTTGAAAACGAAAAAAAAGAGAAAATTGATTAAATATGCCCTCGTGTGTGTTACGATATTGCACTAATACTTTAAGTAATACAGTAAAGTCTAAAGGAATAACTTTCCATCGGTAATTAACTTGTTAATCATTTTAAAACATAATTTGAGCAAAATATTTAGTGAAGACGCCATGTTGCGCCTTTTGTCATAGAGTAACGAGTTAAGATGTGACATTGTGCATGAGTGAAGGTAGAATAGGGATGTTTCCTGGGTAAAGTTAATTGATTCTATTTAGTCCGTCATTCAGATTATAAAAAAATATTGAATACGTATATTTTGTTTTATCAAATCAAAAAAAAATGACAAAAATGTGTGGTTGACTGGTAGAGAATGCCTAAGGCATTAAGTCCGCCTCTGTACATTTTATTTGTGCGAAAGTATAAATAAATGTGGAGTTGTGGCTGGTGACGTCACTCCTCGCTAAATTGTGTAGCGTGCAGTGACGTAACACGAGTTTTCAACGCACTGTGTCGTCTTCATTTTTTGTTTATATGAAAAAAGAAAAATACGTGTCTAGTGTTTTTTGGAAATCTGACTGACGGAATATTTTTTTTTAGTCATATAAACCATTAATTAAATTTCTTTTTATAGCTGAAAATAATAATTTTACACATATTTAGAAAAGCACTGACTGTGGTTTTTGAAAGTTGAAAAACTATTCTTGAATTATGTTAGAGATAATTTGTTAAGTACTTACATTTTGTTTATTCAAGGTTCCCACGTCCGGGCCGTTAATTAAGTTATAAACATATTATTTATAATACAACATTTGTGTTTCATTCATTTTATCAAACCCTACTCTAATCTAAAATATTAAATTATGAAATAAGTTTAAATTCTAATGAATGGTAGGTATAAAACACTCACAATAGCCATGTCCACTCTGTATTGTACAATCTATATTTCTGTTGCACTGTTGAAAATGGAAGAACAAAACGCGTAAGCGCCGAGCAAACGGCGGCGCTTTCGACCTTTTGATCGCGAGAAAACAACACTCTAGTAGCGCTTAAGCGCTTTACACTTTATCGTATAAAAAGACGATAAATAATTGTTTTAGCGCTGCAGCGCATTTTAGTTTTAACTCTAAACAAAATGGACAATACTTCTGCTTTGGATAGAGCTCCTCTATACGTAGTAATAATAGCTCAATGATATATACGGTCGAATTGAGTAACCTCCTCCTTTTTGAAGTCGGTTAAATAGTGCTAGTTGACTCTATTGTCTCAAATTGTAATCTAAATAACTTGAAACAAATTTCAAGCTCTGCTCATTACCGTTCAATAGAAGCAGTATAGTTAGCCAAACACTTGGCTGACTTATCAATACATAGTATAAAACAAAGTCGCTTTCGCTGTATGTCCGTATGTATGCTTAGATCTTTAAAACTACGCAACGGATTTTGACGAGGCTAAACTTTCAAATTATTTCATAATCTTTCCACTGTTTACATTTCCCCTTCTCCCAATCAAAATAATAATAGGTAGTTATGGTTGGACTGTAATTACCACTTGTAACTTTTTCTAAAATTTGACTATAAGACACTTCAGGCATACAATAATTAACTAGGTACTTGGTCATTTACATGGTGTTGTAGTGTATAATCCATAATTAATTTTATTCAATATTTCATGTGCGTGCTATGAGTGTGCATGTACTTAGCTTAAATAAAACATTGAGGAAAACTGATAGCAAAATATTATATCAGTTTTCCTCAATAATTCAATACTCAATAGGTGCCTAATTACTTACACCTATACCTCTACACCTCTAGGTAACTAAGCAATCTCAAATTCATTTTATTTTAAACGATTTCCCAAAATAGAGTAGGTTATGACAAAATTAAGATCGGAGTACAAAGTTGCCGCTTATTTCTTAAGAAACTTCTTCCAACAGACCTGCGGACTGCGAAAGTAGAAGTAAAACAGAAACATAGACAATAGTGTGTAAAAACAAGGAGAAAAAAATAAGAATATGTTAAGTTAAAAAGTAATACTTAATAATAAATATACTTACATATATAACCCAAAAGTAATTACTTACGTAGTAGGTACATAAGTAAACTTAAAAAATACATAATACTAAAATACACACATCAAAAGTGTCTAGGGATCAAGCATTTTTATGCGGATTTCTTGAGATTGAGATGTGGCTTTGTAATAAATTTATGATTTTATAAATTTATATGGATCCTTTTTGGCGCATTTCATAATTTGAATCAGGAACTGTGAATCAAATTCGAGTAAAAGATGAAAATCAGCTGTCAATATTTTCCCTATAAAAACATACAACGCATTGAAGACATTATTAGTGCTACTGTTTCCCTACTACTGATTAAAACCAACGTTATTATGGAGCGGCGACGTCATTTAAGCAGGGAAGAAATGCTCAGAGCCGTGGGAATGATAGAAGCTGGTTCCCGGCAACGTACTGTGGCTTTAGCTCTGAATACAAGTCAGAGTGTTATCAGTCGACTTTGGACACGTTACCGAAGCACTGGTACCGTGGCTGAGCGCCATGGAGGACGGTATCGCTGCACCACACGGAGACAAGACCGATACATTCAAATCTTAACTCGAAGAGCTCCAACAATAACCGCCATGATGTTAGCCGTGAGGCTTCATCACTCTTCAGGGAACTTAATTAGCGACCAAACAGTCAGAAACCGCTTGCATGAAGTGAACCTTCATTCCCGAAGACCGCTACGGGTACCACCTATAGCAATGCACAATCGTAGGATTCGATATCAATGGGCTCTTGAACACAGAAATTGGGCAGAAGAACAATGGCGTTTCGTGTGCTTTTCTGATGAGTCTCGTTTTGGTATGAGACCGGATACAAGACGTATACGACACTGGAGAACCCCTGGACGCCAACAGCGATTAAAATCCTGCCAGGAAGTCCATCCTTATAGTGGTGGAACCATCATGGCATGGGCGGGTATTTGGATCGGCGGAAGAACTGAGTTGATTTGGATCAGAGGCAACCTCAACGCTCAAATTTATGCTGAAACGATTGTATCAGACGTCATTGTTCCTCTACAAGTGCAAATCGGTCCCTTATTTCAGTTAATGCATGATAATGCACGACCGCACACCGCAAGAGTTGTAAGACAGACTCTCGCCGCAGCTAACATCAATGTCCTGCCCTGGCCTGCTCAGTCGCCAGACTTGAACCCGATTGAGCATGCATGGGATATGCTACAGAGAAGAGCTCTGCCGAATATGGAGGGTATCCAGTCGCAAGAAGACCTTTTTTTTGTTGTTGCAACGAACATGGGCGGCCATTCCACAGCGTGATTTGGATGAACTCATTTTGAGTATGCCAAACCGATGTTCTTGTGTTGTTAGTGTTCGCGGTAGAAACACGGATTATTAATTGTTTAAGTTACCCAATAAAATTTTAGAGAAAACTGTTATTTCAGTTTTTTTTTCGAACTTTTGTGTTAGTGGTTCAAATGTCAAATATCCCTTTATTAGGAAAATGGCAAATTTCTTTATTAATGCAAAGGTGACTTGGTTTATCGTTACTGTGACAAACGAAAACACTTTATTTGATGAATCCTAAAGAAAATTTTAATTAATATCAATCAGGAGAAAAGTTATTGCAAAAATATATGTTGATCCCTAGACACTTTTGATGTGTGTATATCTGTACTTATACAGTATGTTAAATAACAGAGGGCGTTCCCTTAAACTCATTAATATATATCATTAATAGATTAAAATAAAAATGTCAGCATAGAAAAATAAGCATAAAATAATCCGAATAAAAAAAAATATAATTGAAAATAAATTTGAAACCTCCTGTTTTAAATCAAAATAGTAGCGTAGTATCATAAATAATATGCGACGTTGCCGTCTTTCAAGTTCGCGTGTACAGTGTGTTTCTTTTACATGTCAATTTAAAATTTTTATTGAATATTTTCATATTGAAAAAATTTTAAAACATTTTGTTTTCGAATGGAAATATTTTTTTTAGCATGTATGTATGCTATACTATTTCGGGTTAACGGGAACGCCCTCTGTTAGTTAACATACTGTATATAAAATTCTTCTGTCACAGTGTTAGTCCTCGAACTCCTCCAAAATGGCTGAACCGATTTTAATTAAATTTCAGTAGCTAGTAAATACCTGTGTATAAGTACCTATATAATAAACAATTTTATACAAAGTGGTGATGACAATACTACAATAAATTAAACATCGTGTATCTCGACACAATCTCAGTCTACCCATAAAAAATAATATAAATATATCCATTAATTTAGTCACAGGAAACTATTTTTCACATTTTCTACGTACGTATGTGTTGGTAAAGGAGCGCTTACAGGTTGATGACCGCCGCGTCCAGCGGTACTAAACTTTAATAATAATGGCGCGAAAAATTCAAGTCGATACAGGATCGCGCTGCCGCCGATCGGAAGTCAGTGAACCAATATTTAAAGGATGTTCTATACCGTTTACAACTTTATGCGATTTAGTTTGTTTGAAATTTTAGGGTTATTCCCTGTTCTGTGGTTATTCCTATGAACCAGCATTATCGTGTTTTCATTTATTGTCGTATTATCAGAACCACTCCTTATAGTTATACAAAATTGTTTGTATGATTTTTTTTATATAGATAACGGAGTTCCGTTATTTATTTAAAAAAAATACTTCTTTCAGATTGATCTCATAGAAAGTTTCAAATAAACAAAATTAAGACGTTTGCTTGCAAAGACCAATTTTTCACTTCGCTGGTTTTATTTTTTTGTACATACAACTTCTTCAAGTATGCAGAGTTTACTTGTGAGTGAATGTTGCACTTGGCATGCTACCTTAAACAAACCTGCGTCAACAATGGTTGGTAAACCAATAAAACTGAAATAAAATACCAAACAATACAAATTGTCTATAGTAGGTTTTTTATGCATATAAAGAAAATTAGTATTTTGTTTTATTACTTTTTTACAAACTTGCAAGCATTTCATATAGGAGATCAACCTATTGGTTGATCTAAATTTTTTACGTATTTGTTCGTGCAAGTTGTAATGGGTTGGAAATCCACGGACTGGTTCGGAAGAAAGCAGTGCTTCCTAATATTTCGGGTGACACATGATTGTGTTCTCGGGGCATTTTTTCCTCGTTAAGTATACCTGTGTCATATAAAGAGGATGCCACTTGAGTAAGTATGCCACTTGGGAAGAGTCGCGCCATGCCGTCCCCTCAGAACCAGGTAGTCACAACTAGGCAGTGTGCTGTCACTGACAGCACACTGCCTGCACTGACAGTGACAACCTGTCACTGTCGGCCATTATCGATTCGATAGTCGGCAGCGAAGAGTCCTGGGAGGCGGTGGTGTCCTTGTGCGAAACAATCGTCTCGCAAAAGGAGTCTGCAAAAAAGGAGACCGAGATCCGGTCTACTCACCGCCGAATATATTGGCCGGCCATATTAGCCGTCCTGACCCCATGGCCGACCATATTAGGCGTAGATGACTGTTGAGATGTGTATTTGAGTAGGATACCCTCGTGGGGCAGAATAACGATCTTTGTAGGGAAGCTGCGATGCTGTGTCCTCTTCAATATCAATTGACTTTCGGCAACTCTCATCTAAGTTGCCGAAAGTCAATTGATATTGAAGAGGACCTATGTCCATCAGCCGTGGACGACTGTATCGTTTTCAGATGAAGCAATAAATGAATAAAAGTATCGCGCCTGTTTGAGTTTTAGCTAATAGTCTACTACTCGAATCTAAGTCGGGCCGTCGTAGTGTCGACGATGGTGATTTTGGTCACCATTGCTGCCCTGATAATACAGGCTAGATTCCGGACACCTTCTTCGACAATCCGCAATCAATATCATATCGTAACTACGTAGGTAACTATGTTGATAACATACACACATAGCTGCGAGTGCGACATAGCAACATAATTTGAATGAGTATTATCGATAAGTTTTATGTATCTAAAACTGTAACTCATAAAATCATAGATTTTGTTTTTTGTGGTTGATTTCTTCGTTCGTTCTAACAGTCGGGTTATACGTATCGATATTAGGTATGAGCCAGAAGTTATGCAGAAATGTTGGTAATCAGGATGTTTGATGATATAAAGATATATTTTTATATTATTTTATAGCAGTTAAGTATGCTTGTGAAAACATTAGGGCCTGCGAGATATAAGTAGACTTAAATACAATACTCCTTATTATAAATACCATAAATATTACAGATATAAATCTTGACGTTTTTACAAGGGGTGACACAATCATTACTTGCTCAGTGGACACAATGGGCAGGCATATCGCTGAAAGCGATCTTTTAAACCCAACCCAATTATTATAATAATCTGAACGAGATCATT
>JADWQK010001044.1:0-247143 GCA_017933935.1 Sesamia nonagrioides | reverse complement strand
TAAATCGATAAACAAAAACAATGGTTTCATTTATTATATTTTACATCGCTCTTCTCAATTTTATCAAGATTTGATGATTAATAATACAGTTACAACTGTTATAAATTCAATTTTAGGGGTTAATTTAGGATTTTTTTCTATCGAGAAAATTAATTCAAAACGTGTTTTGAAAATAATGGTTTCCTGCTACATATAATCAAGATTAACATATAAATTTTTGGCTGCTCTGAAATGTATACATTTGGCTAAAAAAAACTGTTTTTTGAAGCCTATTTTTACTGAGCACAGCGCCTTAATTGGCAAAACAACCACAGTAGTGACCTCGTATGCTTGACGAGTTTTAATTAATTTTTTTTTTTTTTTTTTTTTTTTAATATATATAACTAGCTTTCCGCCCGCGGCTTTGCCCGGGTAGAGTTCGGTTATATCGCGATTTTTGGATTTCCCCCGGGAATATCAATTTTTTCCTGGATAAAAGGTAGTCTAAACCTTCCTTAAGAATCACTCTATCTATTAAAAAAAACCGCGTCAAAATCCGTTGCGTAGTTTTAAAGATCTAAGCATACATACGGACATACAGCGAAAGCGACTTTGTTTTATACTATGTATTGATTGATAAACTAGCGCTTGACCGCAATCCTGCCTGATGGTAAGCAGTGACGCAATCGTTGATGGTAAAGCGCACTAGTTTATTAAGAGCCCATTCACTCTAGCCTTGAAGACACTCAAATTGTAGTCCGACGGAAACACCGCCGCTGGCAAATTATTCCAGTCCCTCGATGTACGCGGTATAAAGGAAGAGGCGAAACGCTTCGTCCGGATCGTAGAGGTGTTAACAACGTAAGGGTGGAAACCAGCCGTACGACGGGTCGTCCGCTGGTGGAACGGAGATGGGGAATTAAATCATGCAATTCCATCGCACACTCCCCGAAATGCATCCTATAGAACACCGAAAGGCTGGCTACTTTACGCCTGTGCTCTAGGCTTTGGAGACCGTCTCGAGTTAAATCAGGGTCACCAATCAGCCTCTTTGCACGTCTCTCCACTGAATCCAAAGTGGCCAGGTGACACTTGGCAGCACCAGCCCAAATGTGGCTGCAGTACTCCACACAAGAACGGACCTGTGCTTTGTATAACATTAGAAGCTGCCCAGGTGTGAAGTACTGCCGGACCTTTGTGATAACGCCAAGTTTCCTGGCAGCCACCTTAGCCTTGGACTCAATGAACCGCCCAAAGTTAAGGTCCGAGGAAATCTCAACTCCCAAAAGCTGAAGGCGGTCGGAACACTCCAAGGACATATTCCGAAAAGTAGGAGCCAAGGTGAACGGGCTCCTTTTGGCGGTGAAAAGACACGCCTGTGTTTTGGCGGCATTGAATGCTACAAGATTGGTATTGCCCCATTCGGAGACTGCCTGCAGTGCAACACTCGTTCGCTCAACCATGGCCTCTCTTTCGGACCGGATTGATTCCCTACTAGCCCGAGCATCCGGCAGGTATCTCTCTACAACTGTGCTGTCATCTGCATACCCATAGATACCAGGCATCAGCAGATCGTTTATATGCAGCAGAAACAGAGTTGCAGAGAGAACAGACCCCTGAGGAACACCGGCATTAGTTGACATGGGCTCAGAAGAGCATCCTTCGACAACAACTCGGAGGGACCGTTCAGTCAGGAAGTCTTTTACCCAGCCAGTCAGGCTAGGGGAAATGCCGTACGCTGGAAGCTTACTCAAAAGGCCAGCGTGCCATACCTGGTCGAAGGCCTTCGAGACATCAAGGGAGACAGCAATCGCTTCCCCATTCTTCTCGAGGGCCTCGCCCCACAAGTGAGTGGCATACACTAGTAGGTCCCCAGTTGACCGATTGCGGCGAAACCCGTACTGTCGGTCACTGAGGAGAAAAATCAAGTTAAATAATCTTATTGTTTTTTTACGACAAACGTATAGCAGCCAGTAAGAAATTGACATCTGTTTATGGCTATGACAAGTGACAGCTTGTCAATGCTCATATGAATTCCGATATATGTAGTTATTTTCCTTAGTAAAAAGTTATTGTGACCTTCAATCCATAGAAGTGACCAAAATTTGACTCACATATTTCAATTCGATCTTTTGTTTAAAAGAATAAAACTATTCAACAGTTTATTTGTTAATTATGATTATAATGTTAATTTTCTCTCCTTAAAATACATAACCTCTAATTTAAAATCTCTGACTAACTTCTTTTTTTACAAGTTCAATTTAAAAGTGGAAATCACAGGAATACTTTTCACATTAAACCACACCAAAAAACGTAAGAATATTCACTGCCAGTGACAACTGAATATTGAGCCAAAGTTACTATGGAGACCTGGCATTGTTCTTTGACCGCGTAGGCACAGCGACAAAAATACCTAACCTACCAACTGATAAGGAAGCTCAGAGAGGATTCCCCTAACTTCGCTAGTCCTATTTTTCGTACAATAATACTTAGGGCGCCACCAAGCGGGGGTGGTTCAACCTGCCGATAGACGACATTTACATTACGTATTGCATCTTAGTTTAAACGAATGCCTATAGATGGCGGTGTTGACGCCATTCGGTCGGATTTTCTCCATGGAACGATATTACTTATACGTAAGGTCATTGACATAATACCCTACCCACCACGGTAGGGTATTTTGACAATGACTTGAATTACGTGATGAGTCGCACGATATGCCGCCCCCCTGAACTTGCCGCCTGTGTGCGGTGCACGCTTTGCACGCCTCTTACGGCGGACCTGCCAGAAAAGTAGTAAAGTTTTGAGACCTTCAGGTAAGTACGATCTATTCCAGGATGTCCTGCGAGCGGCGAGTCGTGACATTTCTTTAGGACTTCAGCGCGCATGCTGATAGGTATCACCAGCTGCAGGGACTCTCTCCGAATCGGCAGTCTGTTCCTGTCTCAAGGAGTTGATATACCTGAATTCAGCGGCCTTTCTTGCTGGACAATCGGAATCTCCCGTCTTGTGGTTGCTGGGTTTTTTATAGCGCTTGCAGGTTGCGCATTTCGACGAGTCTTCTTTCAAAGAGCACTCTTGAGCGGCGTGACCATATTGTCCACAATGGCCGCAAGTTGAAGTGGTGGATTTGCAGGTTTTGGCTGCATGACGGTACTGCTGGGACTTGAAACACCGAGTCACAAGGCTGAAGTCTCGTACAGGGCATGATGTCCAGTTAATGTAAAGTCTGTTCTGAGACAAAAGGGCTTTCCGTATGCTGGCTGGTACTTCAACAACGTAGTTGCAGCTGTCAGCATCCCTTTTCTCTGACTTATGGCTTAATTTAATTGAGGTCGAAAAGGCATCTTTGGTCAATGTAGGTAATTTTTCCACAATATTTTGCTCAAAAATGTATTTAAAGACCTCTTTTTCTTTCATATTAGTCGGGATCCCAATAATAACAATACGAGGCTTCCGCTTTGGAGGCTCATCGACAGTAAGTATAGAGGTGGAACGCTCGACAGTCTGCTTCAATTTCTGGACGTCGTCCATGGTCTCCGTGATTATTATAACACCTCCGTTTTTTGTTTTTCGAAGTCCACGCACCTTCAGCTTCATTTCTTCCGGGCATACAATTTTCTGGACTAAGTTTATGGACTCTTTGCTGGTCTTCGTATTGTCACTAGGATAAATAGCGACTGAGCTAATTGGATGAGGACGAATAAGGCTTTTGGTCCCCTTTACCATGTCTGCAATAAAAGTGCTTTCCTTGTTTTGTTTATAAAGGGTCTCTTATAATTGCTGCTTGATCTCAGCCAAACTAGCAGATAGGTCTTCATTTTCCTTGAAGTTTTGCAGGGTGGCGTAGTTTTGGAGGGCTTTATGTTTTAATGACTGGTATTGCACAGCCATTTGAGAGACTCCGTGTCCGACTTTACGACGGAGGCTGCTGATCCTAAGTTTCTGTTCGGAATTCATCTTGCCCTCCGAAGCTATGGCGCATACTTCATGCAAGCACTGCTCATTGCTGGACATCCACGACTGGATTTCAGGAGTAGAAAAAATTGTTTCATTCTGAACTTGACTTCTGGATGTTGCTGCTAATGGTGAAGAGAGTGGTGGTAGTCCGCCTCGAACGGAGGGATCACTATCCATTATTGCGAAAAAAAAATATCACTTAGTTTTTGTTCATACTTGTCATAATAATCGTTCAACTACACAACAAAATGCTATGATTCTAAAACTGGGTCACAATTAAAAACTGTTAATTTATGCAATTATTAAATTGCTTTGATGAGCACGTCCGTATGTACGAACGCGAATCACGCGAGATATAAAACCACACTCACACACAGTGACATCGGCCAGCGACGGACAGGAACGCAAACGATCGATGAGGCGCATGAAGGTTGCGGGCGCATTCTTCAAACCGAAAGGCATCCGCTTAAAACGGTAAGTTCCCAACGGGCTAGTGAACGCAGTTTTGTCCCTGTCGAGCTGATTGACAGACACCTGCCAGTATCCTGACCGAAGATCCAACGTGCTCATGTAACAGTTGCGCTTAGTTGACTGCAACAGCTCGTCGATGAGAGGCATGGGGTAGTGGTCTGTCTTAGTGATAGAGTTCAAGCGTCGGTAATCCACGCAGAAGTGGACGCTGCCATTCGGCTTGGGTACCAGGAGCGCTGGTGAGCACCAAGCAGACTCACATTGCTCTATGATGTCATCCTTCAGCATCTTGTCTATTGCTTTTTTCATTACTTCTTTCTTTGCGGGTGTAAGGCGGTACGTAGGCACTGCAATGGGCGGATGCTCCCCGGTGTCGATACGGTGCTCGGCAAAGGGGGTTGGGTCTCCCCCTGGCCGGAAGAGATCCTCATTAACCTTGAGTACTTGCGCCAATTGGTTGCGGTCCGTCACTGACAGCACGGCGCCTTCGTCGTCCCTGAGTTGAACATGTGCTGATAAGATGGAGAGTCTAGGTAAATAAGGCAACTCGTAATGGAGAGGGTAGTGAACGTGTCGATAGTCAGCAAAAAACCAATCAGCAAAAAACCAACATCCGTCACTAAAATCGATAACTACCTTCGCTTTACGTAAAAACTCGATTCCCAGAAGGGTTTCATTGTAATTTGCGTGTGGCAGAATGATGATGGGCGTCTCAATCACCCTGTACGCTAGAGAAACTAAAAAAAAAGTACTTGCCTCTCCGCCAATTTGATATGTCTGCGAGCCGGTTGCATCGGATGCCCCTTCTGACGCAGGAGTGCGTGGAGGGTATGGCCAGCGATACACTTTTTGGCCCCCGTGTCAAGTAAGGTACGATTCACACCAACCGACTCGCGTCGCGCCGCATCGGAACGCATGCCGCGGCAGCCGAACGCGTCCTACGGAGCCGTACCGCTACCGCGGCACCCGTACGGCTGCCGTGGTAGCCGTACGCGTGCCGCGGCAGCCGACAGCGTCCGCTGGAATCCGTACGCACTCCAAGCACCCAGAAGTGCTCCTCGCATTGCACCGCGTAGACGTAAAGTGAAATTTTATTTAAAATATGGTGGAGTGGGACGTCGTTTTGCTAGCCCTTGCATTAGAGGAAGAAGAAAATAATAAAAACATAAGAAGAAACGAAAGATTTGGGTTGATCATTTATGGCAAAAAAGGTGTGAATTCGGCGAGTTCCATACACTTCATAATGATTTAATATATGATGTTAAAAAATTCCATGGAATAGGGTATTACAGTCTAATTCAAAAAGTGTTTTAATTTAATCTGTTATTGATAAAATACCACAAAAAAATATAAATACATTTTTTTTATTCCAATTATTTCATAAAAACGTGTTTTAATTTTACAATTCAAATTTGGGCGCGAAAACGCCAATTCTCAGGCCGCCATGTCTGTGACGTCACGGGCATTGTCAACATTACGCTTCGCTGAAAGAAATAAACATATTTTCGAAATAAATAATGAGTTCTAGTGGCTATAGTCCTTATCATTGGTGTCTTGTGTCTGAATGTAAGAATACAAGTGTTAAAACACCGGAAAAGTTATGGATACAAGTGCCAACAGATTTAAAAATGAGAAATACGTGGTTGAAATTAGCACGAAGAGATCCAAAGTCATTGTCCACAAAAACGAAATACTATTTTTGTGAGGATCATTTCGATGTAAGTATGCAGTTTAATAGCTCATAAAAACATGTGAAAATAAATTCTTGTCATTACAAAACTAATATTTTATAGGTTATGTTTTATAGTGTTTCATGTAATTTATTTCATGTTGTAGCTGGAAAATGACATGGAGAACTATACACAATTGAAAATAATGGGCTCGGTCAAACGAATTCGCATGAGACCGAATTGTATTCCATCGAGATTCGATTGTCAGCCAGGGAGAAAACGAACCTTCACTGAAAGTGAACCTCGCGCTGCCTTTATGAAACGGCAAAGACTATCTATAATTAAGGAGATTGAAGAGACCACTATTAATGAGACATGTGATACACCATTGTCGTCGTCCAGTGGCCAAGGTGAGTTATTTTAACTGGTCTCCTATACTTACCAGTCTCTTGAATGTTGATCAATAGGAAGCTCAGACCAAAAACACAAAGTTTTGCCTAACTGGGAGAAGTAAACATCTTAGATAAAAATAGATAGCTGTATTATGTACACACATAGCTGATCAGTTTAAAAATTAAATTGGTAGAAATCATTATTAAAACCATTTTATTATAATTTCAGATATTCTGACTATTGAACATAAGTGTGGTAATGATAAAGCGATCCAAGTAATACCACCACAGGAACATAAGGCAATTCAAGTTAGTCATGTGGCACACTACCGAAGTAAATTTGTACAAATTAGTACAAGAAGAAAAAATAGCACAACATCCCCTTTCAAGACAACAGTGTGCACGGCAACTTCACCATTCAAAATGAATATATCCCAAGCAAGCACAAGCAAACTATCAGCAAAAAGAAAACTGAACTTTTTTGAAGAAGAGAGTGATGACTCTTTTACACCAGCAACAGAAGGTTCTACAGTTGATTATGAGTCTTCTCCATACAAAATAAGTAGTCAATCGAAGACTACTTCTGATGGGAGTACTTCTCAAGAAGAATTTATAAAACAAAAAATTAACCTGGTAGCTACTTTAGCTAAAGTGAAAAATAAGCCACGATCTTATATTGGAGTACCAAAGGACCTGTATTTTTTAATAGATTTGATTAAAAAACATACCAATATTTCTGAACAAAATATTATGTTATGTTTAATGAGAATAAAATTAAACAGAACATTTTCTCAATTGGCTGACGATTTTGATCTATCTGTGACTCAAGCAAGCAGTTTATTTTTTAACAAGATGCCAAGAATTGTAGAGGTGCTCTCACCATTCATTCAACAATTTCCAACAAAAAGTATTAAGCAAAATCTTCCCATTGCTTTTAGACATAAATTTAATAAAGTCACTTGCATAATAGATTGCTTGGAAATTGAAATCCAAAAACCGAAAAAGGCTATGTATCAAGCACTAACCTGGTCTGAGTATAAAAAAACAAATACAATTAAATACTTGATAGCTTGTACCCCAGACGGTGTGGTAAGTTTTGTATCAAAAGGATATGCAGGAAGGATAAGCGATGTTAACATAGTTGAGAATAGCAAGTTCTTAGATAGCTTGCCACCTAATGCTTGCATTTTAGCTGATAGAGGGTTCAAAAATATTGCACATTACTTGTCATTGAAAGGGTTTACTTTGATGAGGCCTCCTAGTGTTAGCAGTGGTTGTAAATTATCTAAAGCAGAAGCTCGGTTAACAAAACAAATAGCCAGTCTTCGTATTCATGTAGAACGGGTGATCCGAAGAGTTAGAGAGTTTGGTATTCTGAAGATGCATTCAGTCGTCAACTCTAATCTTATTGGTATGTTGGATCTTTGTATCACTACAGCTTGTGCTCTTATTAATTTACAAGATTCTTTGATCAAATAATTAATTATTAAACATTAGTGGTAATTTCATCAATAAAAAAGCTAGTATTCAAAATGCTATATTTGAGTTTCTAACTGCAGTCAGCTGTGTACTAAATGTCATAAAAGGTATAATATTCTAACACTACCGCCTTTCCCTATATGATGGAAAAAGCATCATTTAGTAAAAAATAATTCTTATTTATTTTCTAATTCATCTGATTTATTAACAAGAAATAGACAAATATACATTTATTGCAATAACTTGTCTGTATTCATCCTAAACAGTGATACTGCATTAAAGTGTAGTATGTATGGCACAAAAAATATATAAATTTGCCTTTTTTAACAAAACAGTTATTATCCTATGTATCTTATTATTATCAGTAACTAATTTTCTAAGTTTAGAAAATAAGTTTAGATTTTTCTTACTTATAGGATTATTGACTGATATTTTATGTACATACTAAGGATGTAAATAGTCATTTGTAGTAGTATATATAATACTTAGAATATAGAAGATTGTATAGTAATATGATTTGATAGATGTTCAAGTAATTTGCACACTGCACATTTGTGATGATAATCAAGATGTGACAAAACGTGTACTTAAATATCTTGTATGTAACATTTTTTTATGTAAATGGACAAATTTTAACTTCAAGATTGGTAATTTGCTAAATAAAACACTTTTGAATCAACATGGTTATTTTTATTACAACACACACAGCATTTAACATATAAATAAATAAAGTTGAATCCCTGTAAAGGGTCTCCCATATGGATTTTTTTAAGAATCCAACATCACACTTTTATGTAAAATTGGAAATATATTATTTTTCCAAAAAGAAACTACATTATCCAATAACTCGGTAACATAATCATGATCGTAATCAATGTTTATTATAGAGACTTCATTATTTTTTTCAAAATTACTGCTTGCTACACAAAAATAACATTTATTTCTATTGGCACAATACATTTGTATCTGGACTTGTGCATAATATCGAGCTGTAATTACACCATCCTTATCAATATAGTTTAAATGGGTTTTTTCTGTTGACGGGCATTTTATTTCAAATGTGGTCTTATCATTAATACCGTCTGGGGAGCCAGCAATCATTGGAAATTGCTCTGAAATGTATAGACCACATATGTCTATTTTATTTCCTATAATCTTTTCAACTGTTTTTCTAACTTTATCTTCCAGTTTTTTCCCCCTCAATATGGCTGAAGTTTCAGGAATTCTTGCACCCAGTATTATGGCTATCAAAGTCCCATCCACAGTTTTACACCGACTAACTTCATAGCATTTTGATGCTGTGATCCTGCCATATCTTAGTTCGTGCCACATGCTACTTTTATCTTGGCCTCGTGTTTGTTTTTCCATGGCTGAGATATTGTTTTTATTGAAAAATATTGATATATTTTTCAGGAAATCGTCACAGTTTTCATACCCATTATTCATCATAAGGTGGTGAAGGGATAAAATTGCATTGTGATTAAAGTCCTGCTCATGTCTCAAGAACTGGCATGTTTTAATTTTTCTTTTTTTACAAACTTGCACAAATTCCTTTAACACACTATTATCCGGGATGATGTTCCTCACTTTTCTCTTGGAAATTTCACTTGCTGTGAGTACTTTTATAGAAGATCCTACTTTAGCAAGATTTGATTTACGCCAGTAACATTCCACTGAAGTACATGATGGATCTTCAGTTCGACGATGTAACCACATCAAAAATGCGACACCGTGCTTGCAGCCACCTTCGGATGCGGGGCAGTCATGGCACTGAACACTGGTTACACTCTCTTCTGCTTCGTTAACAACAACACTCACTGCATATGGTTTAGAGCGCACTTTGTGTTCAGGGCATATAGTGCACTTGACAATGCAAGTATTTTGATCCCTCTTGAGTTGCACGTAGCCAACGGCGTCATCTCCGTAAGATTCTCTACCAGATCTGAAAGGAAATTTTAGGTTATAATACCTATGATCGCAAAATAAAGCATAATCGTAAAGTTTTGTTGTTATTAAAGGAAAGTTTGTAGTAGGTATATTAATACTTACATAGATGTTTTGACATTTCTTAATTCCGCAGAACAGAAGTCGGGATTGCAAGCGAAGAATTTCGCCACCATCAATGTATTTATTCGTGGAAGATTAGTACTTTCTGCTTTTACAAAGCCGTCTTCCATGGTCAATATATATAGTATAGGTGCAGAATATCAAGAAACGTGATAGTAATAACTGAGAAACTTCGTTAATCTAATAAATTACACAGTAGACATGTACAACAAAAACCGAGGTTGTTTATTTACAAGTCCAGTGACGTCACAGCGAATGCAAACATGGCGTACAGTGTTTTTGACATTCGAAGCACAGATAAAAAAACTTGTATTTTCAAATTGAAATTTTTAATTTATTTTGCAGTTTTATGAATAGAAATTAATATTTTTCGTTTGTTTTTTCATAAATGAACTATAAAAACATAAATTTAGATTTTATTTTTCATAGTGCGTAATACCCTATTGAAATGATTATGAAAAGTATGAATATTTAGTAAATCTTCTCCGTCCTGATATTGACAAACAAAATACAAACTACAGATGTGCTATTTCAGCTGAAGAGCGACTACCTATATGTTTAAGGTAAGTGTAATAAATGACACCATAATATGAAATATTTATTTATTAACAATTTAAATAAATCAAAAACAGTAACATAAAATTCCCATCTTAATGTTATTGGAGGGGCCAAGTGGCTTCGCGGGATTTAATATACCTTCCTTCGATCTGGACTGTAATTTGTAAAAATAGTTGAAAAAAAAAAATGGCGTCACTGTCGCGCTGTAAACTCTTAATCTAGGAATGGGTTATGGAATATCATGCACCTTACCTCTCTTCATGGGCTGTTCCGTCGTCTCGTAGGAGTTCGATCAGTCCACTCTGTCTTCGACGGTTCTTCACCCTCGCAGTTCGGCACAAGCTCAACAAAAACACACGTGGTTATCAAGTTCCCCGCTAACAGCTTCGGTTTCTTTTCTTGAAGCCACAAAGACACGTCTCCAATTGAGCGGTTGGATATAACTTATAATCGCTTGATTATATCGTTTAGCGAAAAGGATTCACACAGCAACAGCCATGCGACTCGCGGGAGCGGAAGCGATACTATTACGGTGACAGCGGATAGCGGAACTACCGCTGCGGCGACAGCGGAACTCACCGCTGTCGCCGTAATAGTATCCAGTTGGAACTCAACCGCTAAACCGCGTTTCGCATTGCTTTGCGATGTGATCCTATCCGCTATCCGCTGTCGCCGCAGCGGTAGTTCCGCTATCCGCTGTCCTCGTAATAGTATCGCTCCCGCTCGAGCTCCAATGGATACTTTTATGCGGCGACAGCGGAAAGCGGATAGTAGGCGAGCGCGGCGCGCGGCGCGCGGCGCGGTTGGGGCGAGCTCCAAAAGGATACTAAATCGGTGTTCTTCACGCACGATTCAAAGCGTCCACGATCAATAGCGAAACAGCGCCATCTCACGGGCAGCGGGTGCATGACGTGATGTAGGTTACGGGTACAAGGATTAGCTAAGAGATTCTGCGCAACAGTTCCATCTATAAACGCCAATACATGGCGCCAACATCCTCCCCCCTTTTGAAGGGTCACCTTCAAAAACCCAATCATGAAATACAGCGAGAACTGCGAAAATTTAATATTGAAACTGCGACTTATAAAAGAAATAACTGCGATTTTTATATAAATAACTGCGATAATACTAAACTAACTAACTACTAACACTTAAACTACTTGTGTTTATCAAAATTAATAATCCTTCTGTGTAGGTAGTGGGCACAAACGCACGACCGGACGTACGTATATACCTTTAGCGGTTCTTACAGAAGCTACACGCGTTACCCCATCGTCGGAAGGAAGCGTCCTTTCCACAATCGCTAACGGCCACGATAAAGGGGGTGCATTATCAGTTATGATGATTACAACCATGCCAGCCTTGATTGGCACAGTCGGAGTATTCCATTTCTCTCGAGTTTGCAAACCGTGTAAATACTCCATTCTCCACCTTCTCCAATAGGACTGAACTAACTTATCAAGTAGAGAATGTCTCTGAAGCAGATTGAGATTATCTGATTCTACTTCAGGTGCGGGTAATAAAAGCAGAGGTGCGGTATGCAAAAAATGGCTCGGAGTCAATGCAGTAAGCTCTGCGGAATCGGCACTCAGAACTATGAGAGGCCTAGAATTTAACAAATACTCGCTCTGAGTGAGTACTGTAACTAGCTCTTTGTAAGAATGCCGTTGTGAATAACTTAGATCAGAATGGGTGAGTCGTCCACCAACTCTAATTAAGTCGTTATATAATTAAGAATTAGCGACTACAAAACTGTTGCCTCTGTCCGAGTGCATTACTTGGACAGGGCCACTGCGGAATAAAAATCGTTTAAATGCGCTTAAAATATGGAGTTTTTTTTTTTTCATTATGCTGGATGAGTTTCAGCAGTTTGTGTTCTGCAAAACTCACATCAGCTGCGATTATATGTACGAAATCGCGACGTGATAACAATTTAATGAATATATAAATGCAAACAGTCGTACGGAGTAGGTATTTTACTCCATGACGAAAGGCGACAAAGAGTATAATAAACACAGGAGGTGTCCGCGGGAATTAAAACAGCGTGAATGAGCTTTCTTTGCTCAGGTACTTCGTCCGGCGGGAGCGGCTCCGTACATTCAGTGGTAGGCCACTGTGACGAATGTAAAGTTAGCCAGGGAGGGGGGGGGCTGAGACCACAGAGGGTGGTTTAACAATTTAGCAGGAGAGACACCACGTGACAGGCAGTCTGCCGGGTTGTCAATCCCTGCTACGTGATAGAAATTATCTGCGAACGTTTGCCAACGGTGTGGCGAACCCTTGATCCAATAGAGTGCAACCTTTGAATCGGTAAAAGCTTAAATTTTAACCGAAAAACGACTATTATAAGTCTCTAGAACAGTCCGAAGCAAACTCGACAGTAAAAGTGCGGCACAAAGTTCCATACGAGCAATAATAATGGGCGAAGAAGGAGCGACCTTCGACTTAGAGCACAAAAGGCGATGATGCGGGATTATATAAGTAGGATACACGTCTACGGTCTCATGCGGGAGAACTGAGACGGGCGAGATATAACCCTTAGAAAGGTAATCATTTACGACCTCGTCGTAAGCGGCGCGCAGCCCCGGTGAAGCTTCAAGCTTCCTTTCCAAGCATAAAAGCGACATTGAAAGAGTCACCTAGTGTGAACACATCTTTATCAAACGGTAGACCCACGGTATAGCGACCAGTAACTGGGTCCCGTTGCGTAGTTGAACGGTAAAAATATTCACATTCAACATCAGCGGGATGTTGAATGGGCGGGCCTTGAACTTCTTCAAGTTCCCAGAAGCGGGAAATAAAAATATTCACATTCAACATCAGCGGGATGTTGAATGGGCGGGCCGGGAACTTCTTCAAGTTCCCAGAAGCGGGAAATAAAAATATCCACATTCAACATCAGCGGGATGTTGAATGGGCGGGCCGGGAACTTCTTCAAGTTCCCAGAAGCGGGAAATAAGAATATTCACATTCAACATCAGCGGGATGTTGAATTGGCGGGCCGGGAACTTCTTCAAGTTCCCAGAAGCGGGAAATAATTAATTACCTACACGTCAGCGCAAACAAGCGTAATGGTGTAAGTCACATTCAACATCAGTGGTATGTTGAATGGGCGGGCCGGGAACTTCTTCAAGTTCCCAGAAGCGGGAAATAATTAATTACCTACACGTCAGCGCAAACAAGCGTAATGGTGTAAGTCACATTCAACATCAGCGGGATGTTGAATGGGCGGGCCGGGAACTTCTTCAATTTCCCAGAAGCGGGAAATAATTAATTACCTACACGTCAGCGCAAACAAGCGTAATGGTGTAAGTCCCATTCAACACAACTATTTGTTCCTTATAATCACAAAGTCACAACAAGTCTTTTATTGCGTTTTCAGTTTTATTTCTTTAATGAAAAAATAACAGTAAAATATATATATTTTTAATCTAATATTATTATTCAAATATTTGTACCATAAAATAATCACAAAGTCACAACAAGTCTTTATTGTGTTTTCAGTTTTATTTCTAAAATAAAAAACAGTAAATATATTTTTTTATCTTAATCAAGTATTTGTACTATACAATTAAAAATTTATAACAAGTTTTTTTTATGTTTTGAAACAGAAGGGCATAAATGAATAAACTATTTTAGTTATAATAATACTGATTTAATAAAAGTTTCAATCAATATACAATCGAGCAGAGTTATCAGCTTGGTCGTGTGATCGCAGCGATAATAATGGCGACAAGTGAGCTCGCGAGGCTTTTATGGCATTTTCCCCACCGGAGGCGTCCGGCGGTTATGGCGGCGGTGGCTTGGCTGTGATTGGCTGGCTGGAGTGGCGCGATCTGATCGGCTGTTATCGGCTAGCCAGGGTGGCGCGCTGCGAGCGGCTAAGGCGGTGTGGCGTTACAGTTTTCAGTTTTTATTTTCATATCGAAAACAGTAAAAGAAATTTCCTACATCACAATAAAAAAATATATTTTGCTGTTTTCTATCGTTTTCGAATGGATTATAATTTTTTGATAATTGAATATCTTGGATTCTTTTTATTGATCTTCGTTACATTGGGCGATGGTTTATCTAATGAATCATGATCTTGGCTCAGAATGAGATAGCGTAGAATTAGTAATAGTTGAAGTTGCACTTCGGTTATATGATGTTGGCTTGTAGTTAGATGATGTAGTTGTACTTGTAGCTGATACAGAATACGGACTGTATTCTTGATCACATATTGCCGGCTCATAATTATATAACGTTGAATTAGTGTTTGGTGCACTTGCACTCTGTTTAGACGCTGTCGCATATGTTGTTGATTTGTATTTCGATGATGTAATTGTACTGGTAGCTGATACAGAATATGATTCTGACTGATTGTTAATGGACGGTAAAAATGAGCCGGTGTAGTATCCTCCATACTGGTCATGGCTGTCAGAATTACTTTCGTTTAAGAACTTCATTTCTGCATCATTACCCGCATTGAATACTTTCTGTCTTACTTCCAACTGGTGTCTTTGCGGCAGTTTCTTCACATTTGCCGCCATTGCTGAAAAAATATATCTATAGGATCTTTTTCTTTTTCTTCTTTAGCTTTACACTCAAGATATTCCTTTAGTACGTCCGAGACAGCCTGCGTGGGTGTTGTGTTTTGGTTATCCAGAGAAGTAGGTTTTGAAAGTCGAGTAGTTGAATTGGTATTGCTGGTCGGCGACGATGGAGACAGCATATCAAAATCTCGTACACGGTCAATGTCTTCAATCAGAGAATTTCTTGTGGTTTCACTGTTTTGTGTTGAATCTGAACCTTCTTCATTCATAGAAGTATCCAAATTCGAAATTTGATCGCGGTTTTGCATATATGATTTTAAAAAAACTTTTTTTACAAAAAAACAACCGACTTCCAAAAACCACTACAAAGTGAAAAATAACTAACTTCGGAAGTCGGTGTCTTTGGTTTTGTATATTCGTTTTTTGACACCGACTTCCGAAATTAGTTATTTTTCACTTTGTAGTGGTTTTTGGAATTCGGTTGTTTTTTTGTAAAAAAAGTTTTTATTTTACGCTTTTTAGTTGTTAAAAGTACTATGTATTCAGTTGCATCCGTTCAGACTGGAAGCTGACGCAAATATAGTTGGGAAACGACGTAATTTTGTTTACTTTAATTTTTACCCGTAAGTATTCCCTCAACTGCCTATGGTCTTCATCATCAAATTTACTGCAGACCATTATTTTAACCCAATGGGTGCAAAGGTCTCATCAATATAAAAGAATGAAGTCCAACCACAAAGTAGCTACTGTAAACCGTTGAGGAGATCCCGGAACTGGCCTTTGTCTTCATCATCAGAGCTTTTATGACAGTCACAACCCATCTAGGTGTAAAGTTCTTATCAATACAAATTAATCGAGCCCAAACACAAGGTAGCTGCTGTGAATTGTTGAGGAGTTCCTTCGACTGTCTCCCGGCTCCATCATCAGATCTACTCCAGACCTTTATTAAATTGTAGTGCTTTATAATACTTAATGAAAATGCTAAGAAATGCACTAGTCGCCCCTGCAACTTTTGAAAGTTCCCCTTGTTTTTTCTGGTCTTCCACCATCAAACCTTGATATCCTTATCATGGGACCACCTTGGGAACGTCTTCTTTCCAACAGAAAAAGAATTATCAAAATCGGTTCATAAACGACGAAGTTATGCGCGAACAAACATAAAAAAAGCATATATACGGTCGAATTGAGTAACCTCCTCCTTTTTGAAGTCGGTTAAAAATGACAATTCTTTTTCATACTTTACGGGACGCTTTTTAGTAGCAGCAGATCCACTTCGTTGTTCTCGGCTTTTTATAGCTTTCCGAAAGTTATCCCTGATTCTTGACCATTTTTGACTACACTGTCCAGCTGAAAGAAAACAAAATTACAAACATTGAACAAGTTGAACAAGTTGGTCCCATAGTAAAAGTTCTTCATTTCGATGATCCCTACAAACGAGTCTTCAGGTTTTGCGTTAGTTGTTACACGTTTTAATCCCATTTGTTTTTTTTTTCGGTGGGTAAAAATCTTCAAAAGACATCTCTCGCCCTTGGATGGAGCGAGAGGGCGTGTCAGACTCTTACTGACTAAACAGCCCATCCCGTTCCTTCGTTGCCCTTAGTACCGGGACCAGGCTTTACTTTCGTGTACTAGTTCAGCCCCGGTAGGCTTCGACCGTGGTGGACCCCTACGGATTGCTGACAAACTCTTTGAGACGCGCGGGAACGATGCGTGCCGTAGACGACTTGGGCTCGGTCCAGACGGTCACCGGACGATCGGGCGGTGAGCTACCCATTGCTCCTCGCCCGTATCACATTCTTGTGGCATAACCATAGTACAGTCTGTATTACATAAATATATTTAGTATCGTAATTTTATTAACTGTTTCAGGTATTTAACGACAGCCATCAACTTCAAATCGATGTCTTTTGATTTTCGTGTGGGATATAGCACCGCTCAAAGCATAGTCCATGAAACATGTAAAGCAATTTGCGAAGTATTAGGACCAGCAGTTTTGCCACAACCAACAGAAGAGAAGTGGATAGAAATAGAAAATGACTTCAAAAACATTTGGAACTTTCCAAATTGTATTGGCGCTATTGACGGAAAAAGAATAAAGACTTGCCGGGGACAACAGATAAACTTCCCTATATTTTTGTAGCAGATGAAGCATTCCCTTTATCACAAAATATAATGAGGCCATACCCCGGAAATCAGCTTTCAGGTAACCAGGATAAAAAAAATTATAACCTCCGTTTGAGTAGAGCTGGGCAAGTAGTCGAAAGCGCTTTTGGAATACTTCAAAACAAATTTGAAATTTTCCAAAAAAAACTTAGGATTCAGCCAAAAAAACTGGATTATATTATTCTAGCTTGTGTATGCTTACACAATTACATAATTGACTTATCTACGTATGATTCTAGTAGCATTTCATCACAGCCTCAAAACAGCATTTTAGAAAATGTCACCAACGGCGACGATGTTGACGAACAGGGTTTGGAAGGCTTAATTATTCGTGAGAAATGTAAAGAATATTTTAATTGTTTTGTTTACATAACTTGTCACTGTATTTACGGGAATTAACGTCATAAAGACAATCATATATCTGAACTAAAGAAATTAGTTTTTCCTCCGTATCCATTTTTGAAAATATCGCTTGAAGAATACAACTTGAATGATTCGCTAATTGCTGCACCGTAATCTCCGTTCGTATTCCACGACGCGCGGCCCACTGGCTCCGAACGGAGCCGACGGCAGCCGATTGGATGCCGACGGTGCCGTTTGGAGCCGGTCGGAGCCGGTCGGCCGTCGCGACAGCCGAATGCATCCTGCGACACGTCGCGACGCGTCGCGGGATGCCGACGGCGGTAACTATCCGTAAGCTGCATGCAAATATGAACTGTAATAACTGTTGATACACTTCAATGTTCTTTACCGCATTGTAAAATGTCGCCCGGCCCGGCCCGATGCGAGCCGGTTGGTGTGAATTGTACCTAACGCCGTACCAGTCGAACTTAATACATTAATGTCAAAAATTGGACGCAAAATATTCTTACTTATATCAACGAAGGATTCACGCGCTTCACATACAGTATGTTAACTAACAGAGGGCGTTCCCGTTAACCCGAAATAGTATAGCATACATACATGCTAAAAAAAATATTTCCATTCGAAAACAAAATGTTTTAAATTTTTTTCAATATGAAAATATTCAATAAAAAATTTAAATTGACATGTAAAAGAAACACACTGTACACGCGAACATGAAAGACGCAACGTCGCAATTTATTTATGAATGCCGAGCCGCGTATGCGGCGGCGATGCTAAGATCTAATTGATTGATGTGTGTTGGTTGATGTGTGTTGGGCAATGCAACGTTAGGTAGATACTATTCCGCGCTACTATTTTGATTTAAAACAGGAGGTTTCAAATTTATTTTCAATTATAATTTCTTTTTATTCGGATTATTTTATGCTTATTTTTCTATGCTGATATTTTTATTTTAATCTATTAATGATATACAGTATGTTAAATAACAGAGGGCGTTCCCTTAAACTCGTTAATATATATCATTAATAGATAAAAATAAAAATATCAGCATAGAAAAATAGCATAAAAAATCCGAATAAAAAAATTCTAATTGGAAATAAATTTGAAACCTCCTGTTTTAAATCAAAATAGTAGTCGTCATGTATAAATAAATTGCGACGTTGCCGTCTTTCATGTTCGCGTGTACAGTGTGTTTCCTTTACATGTCAATTTAAAAATTTTATTGAATATTTTCATATTGGAAAAAATTTTAAAACATTTTGTTTTCGAATGGAAATATTTTTTTTAGCATGTATGTATGCTATACTATTTCGGGTTAACGGGAACGCCCTCTGTTAGTTAACATACTGTATATTAACGAGTTTAAGGGAACGCCCTCTGTTATTTAACGTACTGTATTTCATCATTCATAGAACAAAAATTATTTTTGCGACACTCAATCATTAGAAAAAATATTATGACAATTTTCGTCATCAATTGAAAAAATATTATGGTCGCGACTGTACGCGATATCATTCGACGAGTGACAACTGACAACACGAAAACCTTTTACTCTCGGAATGTTTAAAGCAATAAGGTTGTATTTGGTTTACTCAGGTTTTTAGAAAAAATAGACGTGTGTTTGTTGCGAAGATTTATTTTCAACTGACTTGTCAAATCATTTCTGTGGACTGTATGTGTGCTCATCTACATATCGATAGCTAGGCATATATACGAATGCAACATTCAATAGTGTATAATTACTTGTTTAAACATTCCGCCCTTCAAAGAACGCAGTTCTTTAATATGAATTTACGAATTAAAATGACATCTTATTCGGTAAGTTTAACAACATTATCATTAATTAGTACATAAGTAATATCAACAACACTACAACATAATATTATCACTAGATCACTACAAAGGTAAGATTTACAAGTTACTACATATACCTACTTACATCTATGAGAGGGCCGCAATGATACTTTACACTGCTGTTAGCGTCGGTTAACTGACTAACGCGCTTAAAACTAAATAATCAAGTACTTATTAGTAAAAGGTAAGTAGCAAATTCACATAACACTTATGTTTACAAAAAAAACTTATAAATATTGTTTATAAACATCATTTTAAATAGGTAATGGACACTATAAATATTGTTTATAAACATCATTTTAAATAGGTAATGGACACAAGTTTTACGGTAAGTTAAATAAGGTTTTTATTTTGTTAGGTATACGTTCTTAGATTTAACATAATTATACTATATTAGTTTCCATTAGTTAGTTTTAATCCTAAGTTTATTTAGTTAAGAAACATATTTTGTTCACAGGACGTTTTAAAACATTGTTCTTACATCTAATTGTTACAACTCGAGTAAGATTGTCTGGACCAACATGTTTTTGAATTACCTTTCCTAATATCCACTTACTTGGTGGAATATTATCATCTTTTAGGATAACTACGTCATCGATTTCTGGCTCAAGTTGTTTTGTGTTCCATTTGTATATTTTATTAAGATTAACAAGATATACCATCTTTTATACCATCTTTTCCAGAAATCGTTGACCATTTTTTGGACTAATCTCCATCGTTCAAGATTACTAATATGTTTACAAAGTGTATAATTCTCATCTGAAAGATTTAACAAAGGTTCGCCAACCAGATAGTGACCTGGTGTCAGGGGAAGACGGTCATTGGGGTCATCACTCAAAACCGAAATAGGACGCGAATTCAAACAAGATTCAATTTGTGCTAATACAGTGGTAAGTTCCTCATAAGTGAGTGTACTATTTCCGATTACCTTTGTGAGATGAGTTTTTGTACTACGTACTCCAGCCTCCCACAAACCCCCAAAATTAGGCGCATGTGGAGGGATAAAATGCCATGTAGTGCGTTCTAACGTCAACAACTCTGCTATCTCACTAGGAATAGAAGATTTGGCTTTATCAAACATATCTCTTAGCTGTTTGTCTGCTCCCACAAAATTAGTGCCATTATCACTGAAAAGGTCCTGACAGTGTCCTCGTCTGGCTGTAAAGCGCCTGAAAGCAGCGATGAAGTTCTTAGAAGTCAGGCCTATTACAGCCTCCAGGTGTACAGCACGTGTCGCCATGCAAATGAAGAGACAAATATAGCCCTTATAGGATTTAGCTCCCCTGCCTGGTGAAAATCTGATATCGATGGGTCCCGCATAATCTACGCCAGTTGATTTGAAAGCTCTGCTGGGTTTTACTCGCACCTCTGGTAGTTGGCCCATCAACTGTACCGCGTTGTTTTTTGCATATCTAATACAAGTTGTACATTCTCGGTAATATCTTTTTGCTTGATCCTTAGCTCGTAATATCCAGAACTTCGACCTCAAGTAGTTTAACATTACTTGTGGTCCACCATGCATAGTATTCTGAAGGGCATCCTTAATTATTAATCTAGTAAGATGGCTCTTAGCCGGTAAAATTATAGGATGCCTTGTGTCATACGCAGCTTGCGACTGTTGGATACGTCCGCCAACTCTTAAAATACCATTATCATCTATAATGGGACAAAGATTGCGTAGTTTGCTTTTTTTGAGAACACCGCCTTATGATTTCAACTGCTTTATTTCTTTATTAAATTCTATAGCTTGAATTTGTTTAATGCAGTTATTAAGAGTTTCTTTTATTTCCAGCGTTGTAATAAATTTTGTATTATATTTGTCTTTGTGTTTATTTAACTTTAAATTGAACCATCTTCTACAATATGAAATTACTCTCAACATTTTCTGTAAATTAGAAAACTTAGTCCAAATTAGTTCCTCTTCAGTATTTAATAAAGCAGTGAAAACTCTTGCTTTCTCTTCTTCTTGTGTATCCTCGACATCAATCAAATTCGTGTTTAGGTCCAGTGCAGACAACCAAGCTGGACCATTCCACCAAAGTAAATTATTTATCAACTGTGAGGCCTGTAAGCCTCTTGACGCGCAAACAGCCGGGTTTGTTTCCGTAGTCACATGACCCCATTGCTCATAGTCTAGAATGTTCGATATCTCAGAGATACGGTTGCTGAAGAACGTGTTCCAACGACTCGCCCCACCTTTTACCCATGCTAGGACCCTCAATCCATTAGCTTGATCTTCTAATACATTGTTTCTGAAAGGCAATCTTACCACATATCTTCCCTCCTTGTCTCTGGTCTTTGTAGCTTCGTAATCTTTCTTCTTCTTTTGACAATCTCTTTTGTATGATGTTAGGTTCGTTTTCTAACTCCCAAAATAACTTAGGCATCTCATCTTCTTTAAACTGAACATGCAGGCTGGTGAAGTTCTTCTCTGCTGAAATGCATTCTCGTGACATCCTTCCTGATAGAACCCAACGTAGAATTGTGTTTTGCGCTAATAAATTACTCACAGGATGTTTGACAACGCCGTCTAACAAGATGTCGCTGTACACCTCAGCTCCAAGGAGAATGTCTATTCTCCCTGGTGTTGTAAATCCTGGGTCAGCCAGCTCCAAGTCTTTTAACTGTGACCACTCAGGAATACCTTGATTAGTGGTAGGTAGCATTGTCGTTAGTGAACGCAATACATAAGCCTCTACTCGCACTGACGCATTGGGATTGTGACATGATTTGACACAAAGTGTAACCCTATGTTTGATTCTTGTTTGCCTCTCACCCACATCTGACACCCAACCACTCACTGATTTACGATTATGATTCAATAATTGTACTGTTGCCTCTGTAACAAACGACGCTTGTGAGCCTTGGTCTAACAAGGCTCTCACAATGTATTTGCAACCATTCCTACTATCTACTAACACATTAGCAGTAGCTAATAGGACACTGTTTGATTGTATATGTTTACTCGAAAAGTTGGTTACAATATGCTCATTATTAGTTAAAGAAATAAGTGTACCTGTATGTTCCTCGTTCGCTATACCTGTGGTTGATGTTTCACCTTCCTTCGGTTTCTCGTTCTGCTGTCCCCTCTCGAAATGCAGAAGGGTGTGATGCCGCTGTTTGAGATTACTGACGATATGGGTTGTTTAAGTGAAACACCTTATGTACACAAGCACACTATTTATATAGTTCACTAATGACACTTCACAATGTTATTATAAGTCGATTATTTCCACTATTTTATTAATTATTGTGCAGAGCACGTGTATGTTGTATGGCTGTACCAGAGAGAGAGAGCGAGACAGAGAGCTTGTAAGAAAGAGATGAATGTAAAAACTATAAATTAGTATGGCAATACTAAACATTCTCACGCCCTCTTTTAACAAACTGAAACTGCACTACTTGAATATTTACAAAGCAAGTTGTTTTACAGTTAATTTACTGAGTAGGTATATTAATCTACAATTCAGGTAATGACAAGTTATTATTTGGGTATGTGAAGGTTGGCTATGTTACCTAAGTATTATAATTAGTACAAGAGATGTAATGTGTAAGTATATACCTATATAAGTATGCAGTATAATAATTATCTATGACTAACTATTCTGTTTCACTAAGTTTAAAGATACAATTCTTAATTATGTAAGCTAGTTATTATTATTACATTGTTGTAGCAAAATCAATTTATGTATGGGCCTAGTATAATCACCCTTGGATGTATGAATGGTTACAGATCTTATTAAGTTATCATTCTTGTTTACATTAGTAGATACAACTTTGCCTAAGTTCCACAAGGTAGGAGGTGTACTTTCATCTTTGATTATTACAATGTTTCCTACTTTTAAGTTTTTCTTAATATTTAACCACTTATTCCTACTCTGTAATTCTGAAATATAAGTAAAATAAAATTGTTTCCAAAATCTTTGCTTAATTAACATTATTTTTTGGTACACACTTAATCTAGATTCATTCAAATCTAACACACTAGGTTCTGGTATGTCTGTCATAGAAGTTCCTATGATAAAATGGGCTGGAGTTAAACAGATAACATCATCCGGAACATCAGCGATTGTACATAATGGTCTAGAATTTAATATGCCCTCTATTTGGACTAAAGTTGTATATAACCAACTCATAAGTTAATTTAGTAGAAAACAAATGTCTTTTAAGTAATGACTTAACTGATTTTATACCAGCTTCATAAATACCACCCATATGACTGGCAAGAGGTATTGTAAATTTATAATTAATAGAATTAGAAACACAAAATTCAATTATTTGGCTGTATGACTTATCAGATTTAAACATTTTATAAAGCTCATGTAATTCAGTTTTAGAACCTCTAAAATTGGTAGCATTATCGGTATACAGACATGTTGGAGTACCTCTTCGAGATACAAACCTTTTCAAAGCACAAATAAATGCCTGGGAACTTAAATCTGTAACAAGCTCTAAATGTATAGCTCGCGTCGCTAGACATACAAATAGACATATGTATCCCCTTGTGTACTTACAGTTTCGAGTCATGGAAGTTCTGATAGCTATTGCACCACTGAAATCAATGCCTACATGAAGGAACGCTCTTGTTAGGGTTACTCGGGGCAAAGGGAGGCTAGCCATTTGCTGACCACAAGTTTGTGCTCTAAATCTGATGCATTTAACACAAGAATGAATTATCTTTTTGACTTCATTCCTACCATGCATGATCCAGTACTTTAATCTTATATTATATAAAGTGCTTTGTATTCCAGAGTGTAGCAACTTATGGTGATAGTGTTTAACAACTAATGATGTTATATAATCTTTAGCAGGTAGTATAATAGGGTGAGCTTGACTATAGGATATGTCTGAGTGCTGAATGCGACCTCCAACTCTGATGAGCTGATCTTGGTCTAGGAATGGATACAGTTTCCTTAGGGGACTGGATCGGAATGTATATAGTCTTCGTTTAGGTAAGTCTGAATTATCTGAGTGACTGAGTGACGACAACTCTAAATGTTCTCTTAAAAAGGATTGAAGTTGTATTATTTGAACAATGAAATTAGTAGCTCTGTTGAGTTCTTTTACAGTTAAGTAAGGAGAATATTTTAAGCTCTTGTTTTTGAGTTTATTTAAAAATCTAAGCATGAATGCAATGATTCTTGTTAGCTTAGTGAAGTTAGACACTTTAACAAACAAATTATAAAAATATTCATAATTAATAGGGATTTTATTTGACATTGTGGATGTATGACATAATTGTGCACTTGTATTGCGGATAGGAGTAAGTACTCGAGTGTTAACTACTTGGGGTACAGTTATAGGCCATGTAGATTCATCCTGTTTAATCCAGGTAGGGCCTTGCCACCATAAATCACAAGTGGGCAATTGTTTAGGCATAACCCCTCTAGTTATTAGATCTGCTGGATTTTGCTTGGTGTTTATATAGTACCAATCATCCGTGCCAGTTAATTCCATAACCTGCCTTATACGATTAGAGACATATGTGTCATGTTTATGTTTGTAAGGAGATTTTATCCAGCTAAGAACAATGGATGAGTCTGTAAATAGAAACTTAAAATCAATTTCCATGTTATTTTTTGTAGTGTTAATAAACTTATCATATATTTTTGATAACAATAGTGTTCCACATAACTCAAGTCTGGGAATTGACTGTTGTTTTTTTATAGGAGCAACGCTAGACTTGGCCATGGCCAAAATGCAAGTAGATTTTTTGTTAGGATAATTTGCTTTCAAATATAAGCAAGCACCATAAGCTTTCTTAGATGCGTCACAAAATCCAACTAGGTATACTTTAGTAGGTATATCAGTAAAATACCATCTTGGGATATTAATAGACTTTAAATAATTTAATTGATCCATAAACTTTTGCCAAAGGTCTTGTAATTTGTTAGGTATGGGACTGTCCCAGTCAATATTTTCTTTCCAGATGTCTTGCATTAGAATTTTTGGAATAATTACTGTAGGTGCTAGAACACCTATTGGATCAAACATCTGTGCTATCTGTGATAATATAGATCTTTTAGTGTGGAAAGTGCTTATAACTTCAGGTATATGAGTATGGAGTGTGTCCTGTGTAGGTAGCCAGATTAAGCCTAAAGTCTTAACTGAGTCATCTGGCTTGTTAAAATCGTATGAATTATTTTGAGAACTAGAATTAGTTTTTGAATTATGTTGCCTGGATGTATCCGTAGTATGACTGGCAATCTGTGTTAAAATGTGAGGGTTGTTTGAAGTCCATTTGTGTAACTTGAACCCAGCTTTATTAAGCAAATCTATTAGTTGTAAACAGAGTTGAGTACACTGTTCAAGGGACTGTTGCCCTGATAAATAGTCATCCATGTAACTGCAAGTTTCTATGCATTCTGCAGCTAGACTATGAGTCTCTTTATTTTTGTAAGCTAAATCTAGCATAGTGCGACATGCAAGAAAAGGTGCACACTTAGTGCCATATGTAACTGTTGCTAATTCTGTGCATTTGAGTGGAGTAGATTTAGATTCTCTCCATAAAATTCTCTGATATGATCTTTGCTCTGAATCCACAAATATACCTCTAAACATTTTAACTATATCACAAGAAAAGGCATATTTGAATAGTCTGAATTTCAAAACTACATATATCTAGTAGATCATTGTAAATGTTAGGACCTTCATGTAAAATATCATTCAAGGATGTACCTGTTGATGATTTAGCACTAGCATTAAAAACAACTCTTAACTTCGTTGATCTACTTTCAGACTTTATGACAGGTAAGTGAGGTAAATAGTATGTATTGACCTGTGTCGGGGAGAAATCTTTTACATAATATGCATGACCCAATGCAATATATTCATCAATAAATTCTTTATATTGAGTGAATAAAGAAGGATCTCTTTGAAATCTGGATTCTAACTGTAATAAGCAGCGGTAAGCAGTATTAAACGAGCTACCTAAATCTTGTAGTTTGTCTTTCAGTAGGGGTAGATTAACTGTGTATTTACCCGAGTGATCTTGTATTGTAGTAGACTTGTATAAATTTTCACAATATTCGTCTTGTGGAGATATTAGCTTTTGAGGTGTGATTTCCTCTTGTTCCCAGAAGCGTTGTAGAAGCTGATCTGTTGATAACAAAGATACATACATGCTGACGTGACGGTCAGGACTACATGCATTTAAAGACGTGTCACTTGTGAGTGTGCCCGATACAATCCAACCAAATACTGTATCAATCATGACTGGTAGGTTGTGACCTAACTTTATGCGGTCTGTTAGTAATAGCGAATAAAAAAGCTCAGCTCCTATGAGTATGTCTATTGTGCTAGGTATAAAGAATGTAGGGTCTGCTAGTTTGTGTGTGAGCATGCGAGGTATATTCCAGTTACTTGTAGCTATGTAAGTATGAGGTAATGGTACTGTAATGTTGTTCATTATTACTATGAATGTTAGCTTATAGTTATAATTGTTACGGACGACGAATGACTTTATGTGCAGTGTTGATGTGTACAAGTGCTTACTTAAGCGTGTGCCTAGCGCTATTATTAAAAGCAAAAGTGTTAGATATAAGTCAACTTAGAATTTAATAAGTTTTGTTATACTTTGCTAATGTTCGTCGTCCCGTTATTGCATCGCCTTGTCATATGTATAGCTCGCACTACGTAGATACCTTTATCTGTCCGGGAGGGCAGAGGGGCGCGGGCGGGGGAGTACAGCGCCCTCCCGAACGTCGCCATATAAGGTAAGGAAAGCTTTCACGCGTTGCCATTGGCTACGGTTTAGTAAGCCGTTTTGTTACTATATTTGGTAAGGTGCTCGCAAATCCGCTGAGTTTATAAGCGGGTCAGCCGGCGAGGCACTCTCAGTTCTGTCTGGTTCTGCTATGAGTTAAGTTCTGTTTTGTTCTGACGTGAGGTTAGTTCAGTTCTGTCGTGAGACTCTATCGGGCTTACGTGAATGAAAGCTTTCCACGCTGTTGCGTTAAGTTCAGTTTATCTTGCTCTGTTAATTATTGTGTAAATAGTAAATAATTGTAAAGTAACTTGTGTATTCCGTTTGTGTATAGTTTAGTGTTAGGACTTTGTGTTGTGGTGATGTAAATAGTTAGGTTAGGATAGTTCGGTTGCAAATAAATTACTGTAAAAAGGGTCAGTGATTTTATTAAACCTAGTGAAAAGATAGGTCCTGTAGGTTGGCTAGGGACGCTAGGTTAGGCCGCAAGTTATCCCCCGCGTCATCAACAACACCGCCGGCGCAGAAGGCCGGCAAAAGTCCACACCGCTGTTGGCTCCTCACCAAGAAATCCCGGCCTCTAGAGCCGGAACCCCAAGAGCTCCTGGTTCTTCGAGGTCGGGTCATCAATAGTTTCTGGTCCTTTCGAGCCGGAACGTCAACAATAATCATTATATCGAGAAGAAATATTTGCATTTATGTTTAATTGTGCGAGGCTATCTCTGTTGCCAACGCCTTTAACTGTGCATGCATGGTAGCTGTATGGAAGCTTTAACATATCTGCAAGCCTTTGTGTTATTACACTGACTTCACTACCCGAGTCTAATAATGCTCGTGCATTTACCCAGTTTCCCATTGCATCTTGTATTCTTATTATAGCAGTTGATAGCAAGGTAGTATTATGTTTAGCATTCGAGACAAGAACCGTTGATGGGTTTGATTGAGAGTTTCTCTCACATTGGACATTTAGATTAGCAATATTGTGCTGTTGCACGCAAGAGTTCAGTGAGGCAATAGTAGGAGGTACCTTAATATCTGCTGTGGCAGGGCTTACTTGTTTAGGATGATCCATATGTATACTTGTATGATGTTTGCGATGGCATGATAAACACTTCAGCTTTGAACACTTATGTTTTGCATAGTAAGGCTGTAAACAGTTGAAACACAAAGTTTTAGACTTTATAATGTTAATAGGATCAGGTACACTCATTTCTATATAATTAGGACACTTATATAGGTCGTGTTTTTGTTGGCATAATATACAATCCAGTGTGCGTCTCATAGAAGTTGACAAATGCGTAGTTTTAACAGTAGGCTTATCACTAGGCTTATCATTGAGTAATTCAAACGCTGATCGCCTTATGTTTAAGAAATCTAGCAACTCAGACAATGTAGCTAGAGTATTTTCTTTTTTGTTTAATTCCCACGCTGCTCTCAGCGAGCTGTCTAATTTATGAGAAATTAGGAATACTAATAAGACATCCCAACTGTCTACAGGTAGCTTAATAGCCTTTAAGGAATCTAGACTTTGTTGTAAAGTTACCAGAAATTCTTTTAGGTTATGTTTGTTAACAACATTGAAATTAGTAATAGCTTTTAAGTAAAAATTAACAATCATGGTTTGGTTCTCATACCTTTTTTCTAGTATATCTAGAGCCTTACTGTAGTTTTCCTCCGTTATGAGAAGTGAGGTAATAAGACCAGCTGCTTCTCCTGACAGCGCGGACTTCAGGTATTGGAGTTTGTTCACTGTTGGAATATCTACGCTGTCAACAGACGCGTAGAATATGTTCTTGAATGCTGGCCACTCACGTATATCACCTTCGAATTTTGGAAGCTCCAGTAATGGCAGCTTGACACGAGGCTTCCTTGCCGTAGAATCATGCAAGGTAGAATTGAAATGAGATTGCTCTATTACTTGTTGCGATCCTCCTGTTAATGACGCAATTTGTGCTTTAATAGAATAATATTTTGCTTCGGTTGTCTCCCGATCTTGTTCGTTGGCTTGTTGCCTGTCGGGCGAGTCCATCATCTCAATTTTGATTTGGATTTCATCGTATCGATCCATCAATTTCGTTAATTCTTCTGATCTGACCTATAGGTCACGTTTAGTTAGCTTTGCAGGATCGTAGTTCTGCACGTAGTTCGATATTCTTGTTAATTTACCTTTAATGGCGGCACGTGACGCGCGCAAGTGTTCTAATTCTTCCATCTTTTTGTGTTGGATAGAAACACTCGGTTATTTAATTATTGCAAGATGCTCTTGTGAGCTGTATGTATTGTAATGCACTATACAAATGTTCGTTGAAACAAAAATGTTTTCTGTACTATTGTATTAGCAAAGAAATTAGGCACGTTGTATTTTTTTCACACACTTGATTTTTTACGGGTTTGGCTTAATCCGCCATATTGTCTGTTTTATCGACGACTTAAAAATGTCGATGGCCTATTGGCTGCTTCTCTCCGGCCCAGTTGGTAAAACAGCACTCGTTAGCTCGTATCTTCGTAAGCGGCGCTAGCGATGTATGCCGAAGCGGCCCGAGGTGGCACGACGCGACCCGAAGCTACCCGAATTTCGTCGATCTTGTCGATGACTTCCTGCCGGCTTGAGTGTAGCTAGCAAGGCACGCAACACACCACCAAAAAAAAAAATGGCGTTCGAAGGACCAAAATTATGTTTGAGATTACTGACGATATGGGTTGTTTAAGTTAAACACCTTATGTACACAAGCACACTATTTATATAGTTCACTAATGACACTTCACAATGTTATTATAAGTCGATTATTTCCACTATTTTATTAATTATTGTGCAGAGCGCGTGTATGTTGTATGGCTGTACCAGAGAGAGAGAGCGAGACAGAGAGCTTGTAAGAAAGAGATGAATGTAAAAACTATAAATTAGTATGGCAATACTAAACAGCCGCCTTCCACACTTTCTACAACACGATGACTGTCGACACTTGCTCACGGAGTGCGTCGGCGCTAAGCAATTAAAGCATAACTTGTTCGTTTGTACAAATACTTGTCTTTTATTTGGAGATTTATCTCCAAACTTCTGGCAGGAATAGATGTAGTGGTCACCGCTACACAACGCACATTTTGCATCGGGCCTTTTTTTATCGCCGTTGGTAATATTTGAATTGAAAGCCTGGGGTTTAGCTACTGATTTGGGTTGCACCGTTTTAACTTTAATACTTTCTATCATTTCTAAAGCTCTGAACCTTGCTTCTAAAAAGTCTCTTAATTCCGACCAAGTGGGTATTTCGTTATTACATGTAACACTAATTTGCTGTTCCCACAACTTAATAGATTCAGAATCTAATTTCGATATAACTAAGTAAGTAGTTACCATATCCCAAGTATCAGTCTGTATACCCATGTTCTTCAACGCCTTCAAACAAGTCGAAGTTGTGTCTACCAGTTGTTTAATTAAATTAGCCGACTCCGTCTGCACAGATTTTTGCGTAAATAAAATCTTCATAATTGCGTTGCTGTTGAACCTCGTATAAAACGTTTTATTAATTGGTTCCAGGCCTCATCATAATTTGCCTCAGTTATAGAAAAATTGTGTAACAGTACCTCAGGTTCTCCAGATAAATTACTTTTTAGGTAATGCAGCTTCTGTACACGTGATAGATGTTCATTATCGTGAATTAGAGTACGGAACAGGTCGTAGAATGGTTGCCACTCTTCGTACTTTCCCGTGAATGTAGGTATCTGTATATTGGGCAACCTAATTCTGGGATTCTTTAAATCATGCACGTCATTAATTGAAGAGGATTGAGATAAAGCAGGTTGAAATTTTGATTCTTCTAAAAACGGCTGAACGGCTTCTCTTAATGTTGATTTATAGTTTATGTATGTTTCTTCGAATACCCCATAGATATCTTTCTCAAAGTAGGCGAATTCTCTTTTGTCATCAGAAACTTTTGTAATAATACACTTGTGACCTTCTTTGAACTCCTTCCACAGTTCCTCTAATAAATCCAACCTTGTTTCTAAATAAGGTCGCTTTATTCTGTCTTTCGGTGATTTCTTATAGTTTTTTTCGGTCTTTTTTAAGTTTTCTAGAAGCTCATTCTGATACATAATTAAATCCTCCATTGTTATGTTTTGTTCGATTCCACAAGTATCACAATATGCAGATAAGTTCACCGTAATTATGAGTTGTATAAGTTCTTTGCACGTAATATAGTCTATTTATTTGTATTCACTAAATTGTTTTTAACCACTTCACAGAAAAAATCCTTATCGCTCAGGAATGCTATTGTTCTCACTCACAGCGCTCGATGACTTGAATCCGGTTCGAGTTAGGACCATATGTTTAAAGCAATAAGGTTGTATTTGGTTTACTCAGGTTTTTAGAAAAAATAGACGTGTGTTTGTTGCGAAGATTTATTTTCAACTGACTTGTCAAATCATTTCTGTGGACTGTATGTGTGCTCATCTACATATCGATAGCTAGGCATAGATACGAATGCAACATTCAATAGTGTGTAATTACTTGTTTAAACACGGAAATTAAAATGTCATCACTTGTACTGCACTCATGTGTACTTGTCGATTGATCACTCGTCACATCATCATAATAGTAATCATCACAATCAGTAGAAAATGAAACGTCAAAGTTATAATTCTTATTTGTAAAATAATCATAACAAGATGACACATCTTGGCATGTATACGTTTGATCGTTAGGAATGTTTACACTATAGAATTGATTACCTACACTACACTGTTTACAAGTGTCTCGCGTTACTCCTTTCGACCCGCACTTATAACACGATACGACAGGATTAGGCACTGATCGCCAATTATTAAAGTCAGGTGTGGACATACCTCACTCTGCTAACTTACGGCAATGTTCACGCTGGTGTCCGTAGTGTTTGCAGTACACGCAAAATAGTCGCGGCTTCGCTGTCGCGCAGTCATCACGCTCGCGCGGAGGCGGAGGCGCGGCGGCCAGCGCACTATGGGAAAATCGCGTATGTTTCGTCTCAAAACTCCGTATCTCAGTTATTTTTTTATTTTATTTTTTATATATATTATAAACTAGCGCTTGACCGTAATCCTGCCTGATGGTAAGCAGTGACGCAATCGTTGATGGTAAAGCGCACTAGTTTATTAAGAGCCTATTCACTCTAGCCTTGAAGGCACCTAAATTGTAGTCCGACGGAAACACCGCCGCTGGCAAACTATTCCAGTCCCTCGATGTACACGGTATAAAGGAGGAGGCGAAACGCTTCGTCCTGATCGTAGGGGTGTTAACAACGTAAGGGTGGAAACCAGCCGTACGACGGGTCGTCCGCTGGTGGAACGGAGATGGGGGAATTAAATCATGCAATTCCATCGCACACTTCCCGAAATGCATCCTATAGAACACCGAAAGGCTGGCTACTCTACGCCTGTGCTCTAGGCTTTGGAGACCGACTCGAGTTAGATCAGGGTCACCAATCAGCCTCTATGCACGTCTCTCCACTGAATCCAAAGTGGCCAGGTGACACTTGGCAGCACCAGCCCAAATGTGGCTGCAGTACTCCACACACGAACGGACCTGTGCTTTGTATAACATTAGAAGCTGCCCAGGTGTGAAGTACTGCCGGACCTTTGCGATAACGCCAAGTTTCCTGGCAGCCACCTTGGACTCAATGAACCGCCCAAAGTTAAGGTCCGAGGAAATCTCAACTCCCAAAAGCTGAAGGCGGTCGGAACACTCCAAGGACACATTCCGAAAAGTAGGAGCCAAGGTGAACGGGCTCCTTTTGGCGGTGAAAAGACACGCCTGTGTTTTGGCGGCATTGAATGCTACAAGATTGGCATTACCCATTCGGAGACTGCCTGCAGTGCAACACTCGTTCGCTCAATCATGGCCTCTCTTTCGGACCGGATTGATTCCCTACTAGCCCGAGCACCCGGCAGGTATCTCTCTACAACTGTGCTGTCATCTGCATACCCATAGATACCGGGCATCAGCAGATCGTTAATATGCAGCAGGAACAGAGTTGCAGAGAGAACAGACCCCTGAGGAATACCGGCATTAGTTGACATGGGCTCAGAAGAGCATCCATCGACAACAACTCGGAGGGACCGTTCAGTCAGGAAGTCTTTTACCCAGCCAGTCAGGCTAGGAGAAATGCCGTACGCTGGAAGCATACTCAAAAGGCCAGCGTGTCATACCCGGTCGAAGGCCTTCGAGACATCAAGGGAGACAGAAATCGCTTCCCTATTTTCTCGAGGGCCTCGCCCCACAAATGAGTGGCATACACTAGTAGGTCCCCAGTTGACCGATTGCGGCGAAACCCGTACTGTCGGTCACTGAGGAGATCGTTACCTTCCAGGTATGCCAAGAGGCGCGAGTTCAATACGCGCTCCATAATTTTGCAAAGTATGTAGGTGATCGAAATCGGCCGATAGTTGGCAGGATCGGCACGACTACCCTTCTTGGGCACGGGCTGCACGTTAGCAAGCTTCCAGGACTTGGGCACAATACCAGTCCTAAATGAGAGGCGATACAAGCACGTCAATACAGGAGACAACTCGGGCGCACAAGCTTTAAGAACAATCGCTGGTATACCATCCGGACCACTAGCCTTATCCACGTCCAGACGACACAGTACTCTCAGAACCTCCTTGTTCCTAATGCGAAACTCAGGCATTGAAGCTCCGCAATGAGGTAAATTAGGTGGAGTAGCACTGCCAGTATCAAGACGCGAATTATGGGCAAAGAGAGAAGCAAAGAGACCTGCTTTCTCTCTCGCCGTATAAGCCAGTGTTCCATCAGGCCTAACCAGCGGAGGCAGTGAGGGCCGACAGAAGTTCGCCTCAACCGATTTGGCAAGGGACCAAAAAGATCTGCTACCAGATGGCTGCGCAGATAACTTGTTGCCAATATGGGTGAAGCGGTCGAAGCGAGCCTTCTTGAGCGCTTTCTTGTAGGACTTGGCAGCACGGTTAAAGGCTCTTCTTTGAGCTTAGATCCGGAGCTCCGCGGTCACGAGCGTCAACCCAGGCGAGAAATGCCGTGTGCTTACGCTGTTCAGCTTTTACACAATCGGCATTGAACCATGGGCGAGCCGAGCCACCGACGGGCACGTCATTGAATGGGATAAAATACTCCATAGCTTGACGCACCACATCGGTTATAGCGTCCGCACAGCTCGACGGATTGTCAGAAGAGAAGCAGACCTGCTGCCAAGAATAAGACGCAAAGAAGTGGCGCATCTCATCCCAATCCGCTGACCTGTATCGCCACAATCGCCGTTCACCACGAGAGTCGTGATCTGGTGGGAAGAAGGACGACACAGACTTCACCAGACAGTGGTCTGAAGTTCCCAACGGTGAGGAAACTGTTACAACACATCTGTCCGGATCAGTGGTCAGCAGAAGGTCCAAACAGTTGGCAGTGTGGCCAACTACATCAGGCACCCTAATCGCTTGCTCTACCAGCTGGAAAAGGCCCATAGAAAGCGCGAAGTTTCGCGCTTCTCTCCCAGCGTGGTCGGTCCTCTGGTATGGGAAGAGCCAGTCCTGGTGGCAGGCGTTGAAGTCCCCCAGAGCGACGAATTGAGCGTCAGGGTGCCGATGTAGCGCATTGTTAGCAGCCTCACTGAGGTGGTCGAATAAACGAGTTGTCTCCTGATCACCGCTGTGCGATCGGTAGACACAGGTGTATACAATTTTGTTCACACCAGTGTCAACCAACAGCCATAAGGACGAAAAATGAGGGTCTTCGAAGTGACGGAGACGCCGGCAACAGATGTCATTGCGAACATACACACAGACCCCGGCACGCTGCAGGAAATGATGCTCCAAAGAGTATCCCGGGTAGCCGAGGTATGCCGCATCAGGCGGACATTCGGCTTCTCAGTCTCAAGGTGATGGTATACTGCTAAGAGATTGGAGTGCAGACCTCTAATGTTAGAGAGGTGCACTTTGAAAGAGAGGACGTGCGCCCGCTGTGCACACCTATTTTTCTTTTTGGACCTTTTCATAGATTTAAATGAGTGAATAGGAAGGAAGACGGCAGTTGAGTGAGGTGATGCAATGTTAAACCCAACAATGCGACCAACGATGCTGGGCCAGAGGGAGACTGGAGACTGCGGGGACGCCCGAACCTAGGTTTAATAGAAAAATAATAATATTAAGAATTATGTTTATTAATTTATTTAAAAAATAAAACTTAAAAATATACATGCGTTTATAAGAAAAAATATTTTTTTTTTGTAATTTACTTACATAAATAGAATTAAATATCATTGTATAAACAGTATCTAATGAGAAAAAAATAATGTACAAAATTCAAGAAGCTCCTACAGGTTTTTCTTGACAGCAAGAATGGACTTGGCTTCATCGAAAACTTCTTTCGATATTGTTTCTGAGGTATTTCCCAAACTCAACAGTTCTCCACAGTCTATCAACGTGAGCCCGCTGCAGTGCCCGACCTTCGAGAAGCTTCCTATTCACCCTACGGTGTTCTTCATAATTATGTGCTGCGTGATTATTGTCTTCCTGTGTTAGATCAAAGATAAAGGAATGATTAGATCAATGATTAAAGACTGATTAGTTAGAGTAATGATAAAAGACTGATTAGATTAATGATAAGACTGATAAGTTCAATGAATGAAGACTGACTTTTAATTTGTTAATGTATTAAGTATTGTAAATTATTTTTGTTTTATATAGTATATTTATATTCGATATGTTTCTATTACCTTGATAGTCAAGTTTGATATTGTGAAATAAAAGTTAATTTTTTATAAAATAGTAGTATTAGTTGACATAAATAATTACATAAAACATACATAATGACGAAGTGCTTCTGCGTAAACTTCGTCAGATGGCAATGGTGCTCTTGCCATGTTTGCAATATTATGCAATATGCAACAAGCATTCACTATCTTGTCTGTAGTTTCGCGGGTTTGATCCTCGCACAGTGCAAATATTTGTATGCATAAATATGAATATTTGCAATTGTCTGGTCGTGCCTCGGAAAGCACGTTAAGCCGTTGGTCCCGGTTGCTATACGTACATCTAGTGGCAGTCGTTACGGAGGACGTATCGCGACGCAGCCATCCTAGCGACGGCAGGGGTTGCGCAAGTGGTCCAGAGGATCCGGCGTCTGGGCCTGGAGGTGACCCTCAACAAATCCGAGGCCCTGTGTTTTCACGGGGCCCGGCGGGGTCCACCTGCGGGCTCATACATCGAGGTAGGAGGCGTTCGCATTGCCGTCGGGGCGACAATGAGATATCTCGGTCTCGTCCTCGACGGCAGGTGGAACTTCGGGCCGCACTTCCGGCAACTGGCCCCCAAACTGAGAACGGCCGCGGCTGCGCTATCACGGCTACTGCCGAACCTGGGGGGGCCCGACTCATCGTGCCGGAGGTTGTACCTAGGAGTCGTGCGGTCGATGGCCCTTTACGGGGCCCCAGTGTGGGCGGATCACCTGACGCCTCGCAACTTTGCGGTCATCCACGGGCCGCAGCGAGCGACGGCAGTCAGGGTAATAAGAGGATACCGCACGATCTCCTACGAGGCGGCCTGCCTCCTAGCCGGATCGGCGCCCTGGGATCTCGAGGCCCAAGCCCTCGCGTCGCTTTACAAGTGGCGCGGGGAGGCCCGAGAGCGGGGCGAAAGATCGTTTCTGCCGAGAGTGATGGAGGCGAAGCGGTCCGAGCTCCGCCAAGTCCTGGTGGCGGAGTGGCAAGAGAGACTTGCGCAACCCAGCGCAGGACACGCCGTCATAGCGGCGGTAAGACCCTGCATGGAGGAGTGGATCGACCGGAAACGGCATGGGGCGCTCACCTTCCGTGCGACGCAGGTGCTGACCGGACACGGGTGTTTCGGCAGTTACCTGTGTCGTATCGGTCAGGAGCCGACACCGGCGTGCCATCACTGCGGTGGCGGGGCAGAGGAGACGGCGCGGCACACCCTAGAGGAGTGTCCAGCGTGGGACGAGCAGCGCCGTGCGCTCACCGCAGCGATCGGCGGAGATGACCTCTCGCTGCCGGCCGTGGTCAGAGCCATGATCGACAGCGAGGGGTCATGGGACGCGGTCGTCTCCTTCTGCGAGGAGATAATCTCCGCGAAGGAGACGGCCGAACGGGAGAGGGAGGCACTGAGCACTCTCCCGTCCCGCCGACGGCGCGCTGGCCGGAGGAGGAGGGAAGCCGAGGTCGATCCACTTCCTCCATAACGAGAGACCGACGGGCCGAGGACCGGGGGAGTCCGTCGCCCGTCGCTAGGGCCGGAGTAGGCGTGTAGTGGCTGTTCCTACACGCCTACCTGATGGAAGGAGGGGGGGAAGATTGACCCGCCGATCTCGCGCGCGGCGGGTCAAGGCCTGCCGGGGATGCGGCGTTATAGCAAACTAGAACCCGCACCCCTGGCCATAGGCAAGAAGAGGAACGCTCCAGTGGTTTTAGCCGGTGAGAGCCCGGCACACCCTCCGTCGACCCCCAGACGGAGGACGGTCTGGCAGAGATTTCCACTGGATGAACAAAAAAAAAAAAAAGTGGCAGTCGTTACGGGTTGTTGGAGCCCTCAAAAAGTGTAACAATTGGTCTAACTGCAATGCTTAGATATCGCCTTCGGGTTCTGGAGGTCAGACGGCAGTCGCTTCACGGAAAATATTTAAATTTAGCCAAAATCAGCAGTTAGACTGGTAAAGCGGACCCCAGACTCCAAAGCTGAAAGGCTGCTGATGCGACTGGGATTAACGCTGAGATGATGCTGATGATGACTGTGCCTGATATATATGTATGGACAGTAGCAGGTCAAGCTACCCGAATCTGTTAAATATTCCCAATCAACTTTAAGCCTTAATGCTTTAAGAATAAAGTTAAAAATCTGACAGATTGTAGTAGCTTGATGTACTGTTGCCTGTACAAGGACTATGTCATTCTAAATAAGAAATTTATTCAAAATGACAATAGTCACTGTTGGGTATTTAACACAATTGCAATGCAACTTGATACCTGAAACGTGTTTTTAATAAACCGATGCAACGCTCCACTGTATTGCGTGCAGTCACATGTTTCACATAATAGTGATGTTGTGGTGTCCCGTCCACGGATGACGCCAATCCTGAAGGATTGGCGTCATCATTGTTTTCCTTAGTGGATACCCACTATCACCTGAAAATTATAATCATTCATTCAATAAACAGTAAAACAAAAACTTGATAAAAGACAGAATATTATTGATCAATTTTTTTTTGTAATACCTAATAAAAACACCTGTTCATTACTTCTTCTTTTCTATCATTAATTGTTCAGGGTGCTGGTGGGGCTCCCACGTTACTGTAGTGCGTCTGCGATGTTTGCGCACGCGCACACAGACGGCTTTCACACTGTGCTGCGGCGCCGTATCGCGTCGCTGATGTTTCGTACACGTGGGAGCGCCAACACCATTCTGAACGTGCTCAGCCACAAGCTGGACAGCCCCCTTCTGCGGCATTGGGTTCAAGCACAAGTGCGGGTGCCTGATGCCCCAGAGGGAGGCAAATACCTTAATTAAGTTCTTTTTTATTTTTTATTTAATACTAACATAGTTTTTAAGTTGTACACTAACAATATATGGGCATGTTGCCCGAAATAAATAGATTTTATTTTATTTTATTTTTTTTATTTATTAAAGGGATTTATTTATTGAGGGAGTCTCGCGCGGCGCGTCGTAGCATGCGAACGTTAACAATGAGTGGTCAGGAGGGGGTAACTACCTCCAACAGTGTAAAGTGCGCGAATTGTAACTTAGTGATTAATGAAGCCTTATCATTTATTCAAAACAAGTGTGATGTTATGGACGAAAATAGTCTAATACGTTTGTGTTCCACGGCGTTTAAACCCGAGGAAATAACTTTGGCAAAAAGTCTCTTGTATGAGGCGGTAAAAACTAAAACGACCAGAAGAAATGTAAGCCGTAAAAAGGAGGGTAAAACACAGCGAGAACTGGAGGATATTATACTGCTGATAAAAGAAGTAGACCCAGAGGAATTGCCTATTTTTGTAGCTCGTGACCTACACAAACTCCCCCCTGTAACATTTGACCACCTGGATGCAACACGACTACTACGGGATTTAATTGCTATGAAAAATGAAATTGAGATTATTAAAGAATCATATGTCCCATTGGATCAGTTCACCCAGTTGAGAAATGAAGTCGTTAATTTACAGCATACGTCGGTTGTTAATAATTATCACTGTGATAACTTTGTAAATAAAAAACGGGGCGCAAGCAAGATTCCAGAAAGTTGCGAGTTTAATTATGACAGTGGTCCTGTTGGAATTATACATATTCCACCATCAGTGCAGTGCAGTAGGAAGAAACTTAATTCCAACCCAACGGACTTAGCTACCGTCAAAAACACAAAATCACAATCGCCGTGCACGCAGGAGCGGCATTCGCCGTCCCTTTTGCACGATGGCACACAGCCGCCCGCCGAGTATCGTCCCGTCGCACTCACATTGCTTACCGCGGACAATAGATGCGCTGTACAACATCGAGATGACTCACCGGAGCAAGCGGCTAGTTATGTAGCGGTAGCGAGTCGTGTCAATACTAAGAATACAGAATCATGTTCGTCGCCGCGGGCAGTTAATAGACAAAAGGACGATGAATGGCATACTGTACAAAGAAGAAGGCTGAAAAATCGCTTTTTAGGTGAACATGGAACGTGTCAAGACACGGATGGGAAATTCAAGGCTGCCGATACTAGTATACCTCTATTTATAAATTATGTACACAAGGAGAAGTGTGAAAGTGACATAGTATCTTACATAAAGAATAAAATCAATGTGGACGTCACCTTACACAAAATGAAACCCAAACACCCAAAGGAATACAACTCATATAAGATTTTTGTACCAAAACATAAGCTGAGCTTATTTATGAATTCGAGTCTGTGGCCGGACGGTATAACTTTCCGACGTTTCATAGAATTCCGTAAGCGAGAAATAGACAGAGTAACATCTGATACCGCTCTTTAAAAATTAATTAATGGATAAGTCAACTAATACCGTCACCTTGATTAGTTTTAATTGTAAGTCCTTCGAGAGATCTAAGGAATGTGTCAAAACGCTTAGTCAGAAGGCAGACCTCATCGCGTTGCAAGAAACCTGGATGCTGCCTCACGAGATCCCAAAGCTACACGAAATTAACAGTGAATTTAGTTACTGTGGAAAATCAGCTGTGGATGTCTCAAGTGGAATATTGAGGGGGCGGCCCTATGGTGGAGTGGCGCTTTTGTGGAGAACCAGTAGGTTTAATTGTGTATCAGTAATAAAGTGTGATAGTGACCGATTAATTGCGATTAAGGTGTGTGCCTCAGACAGGTCAATTTTATATTTTTCTGTTTACATGCCTACAGACTCACCAGATAATCTAGTAGAATATATACAGTGCCTTAGTGAAATTGTAGCTATAATCGAAAATAATGACGTAGAGACCGCTTACATATTAGGTGACTTTAATGCTCATCCTGGGGAGAGGTTTGGAAACGAGTTGTTAGGTTTTTGTGAGGAACAGAATTTGGTATGTGCTGATTTCAGATACTTTGGTGTGAACTCAGGTACGTACACTTTTGTTAGTGAAGCGCACGGCAGTCGTAGGTGGCTTGATCATTGCTTGGTCACTAAGTCAGGCATGAAGTCGGTAATATCAGTAAAGGTGCATAATGATGTTTATTGGTCGGACCACTGCCCGTTAGAAATTCTATGTGACTTTAAATCGGTATGCCAAACCACTGTACTGCCGCGCGCTAAAACAAATAAAGTCCTGTGGGGTGAAAGGAGCACGGACCAAACTGATAGGTATTAGGTATACTGAATTTTGTAACAATAAATTACGCAAAATTGAGTTTCCTTATGAATTTAGGAATTGTTGTGACAGTATGTGTAATAATAGGGGCTTAGATCACACTATTGTAATTGATACTTTGTACGCAAAAATTATAACTGCAATGCAAGAGGCCGCTGTGCTCAGTTTTGAGGGTAGGGACCAAGCTGGAAGGCCCAAACGTGGCCGTTCAATCGTTGGATGGAATAAATATGTCCGCGATGCTCACTGGGACGCTAGACAAAAGTTTAAAAACTGGGTATTTTACGGCCGTCCGACTTCCGGGGGTATCTATAATGACATGTATGAGTCTAGGAAAGTGTTTAAAAAGAAACTGAAATATTGCCAAAATAATCAGGATTTAATTAAAATGAATAATTTAGCTACAAAGCACAAAGATAAAGATTTTAAAGGCTTTTGGCAGGAAACCAGAAAGTTAAACCCTAAGTCTAGCGTACCGGTGAGCGTGGAGGGTATAAGTGATCCTGAAAGTATAGCGAATATGTTCCGGCTACACTTTCAGGTGGAATCCCCACTCAAAGAAGTGCATAACGATGTCGAGGCCGTGGTGTCGAGGGTACCGGAGCGAATTACCGCAAAGTATATTGCTTTGATAATTAAAGGTATGACAAGGGGTAAGTCACCCGGACACGACGGCCTCAGCATCGAACACTTTCAGCATGCTGGGCAGCACCTGCCTAGAGTTTTGGGAATGCTATTCACATTTTGTATGAGACATTCATACTTACCGAAGGCATTGATGAAAACGGTCGTGGTACCTATAATTAAAAATAAAACTGGGGATCTCGCGGACAAATGCAATTACCGACCAATCTCGTTGGCGACTACTGCGGCGAAGGTTCTTGACTGTGTCTTGGAGAGACAACTTAAAAATCACCTCAAGCTGCACGACGCTCAGTTCGGTTTCCGAACAGGACTGTCGACTGAATGTGCTATAATGTCTCTCAAGCATACGGTTAGGTACTACACTGATAGGGGTACGCCAGTCTATGCCACTTTTCTAGATCTTTCCAGGGCATTTGATTTGGTTAGGTATGATATTATGTGGTCTAAATTAACTGAAGCGGGTGTGCCTGGGGAACTAGTAAACCTATTTAAGTACTGGTACGGCCACCAAACTAACCAGGTCAAATGGCTTGGAAAACTTTCGGACGAGTATGGGTTGGAATGTGGGGTGAGACAGGGTGGACTTACTTCACCTACACTATTCAACCTGTACATTAACCAGCTGATTGTTGATCTGAGTGGTACCGGGGTTGGTTACTCGATTGACGGTTACATGGTCAACAGTATAAGCTACGCGGACGACATGGTGCTGCTCAGTCCATCAATCTCTGCGCTTAGGAGGTTATTAGATGTTTGTAAGAATTATGCGAAAACACATGGACTTCTATATAACGATAAAAAGAGTGAGTTGTTAATATTTAGGTCCCGGGGTCGAAATGTTTTATGTGCACCCCCTGTACTGCTTAACGGTGTCGCACTTAATAGAGTGAAGGAGTTCAAATATCTCGGCCATGTGATTACCGAGGATTTGAAGGATGACAAAGACATGGAAAGGGAAAGGAGGGCGCTGACGGTCCGCTGCAACATGCTGGCTCGCAGGTTCGCGCGATGCAACGTGGAAGTAAAAATAACGCTTTTCAAAGCATACTGTCGAAACTTATACACGTGCAATCTGTGGGTCAACTATACGCTGCGGGCCTTCAACGCGCTCCGAGTACAATACAACAATGCCTTTAGGGTGATGCTGGGGCTCCCACGGTACTGCAGCGCATCGGCCATGTTTGCACACGCCCGTACGGAAGGGTTTGGGGCGACAGTGCGGCGCCGCGTGGCCTCACTAATGCGCAGGGTGAGGGGGAGCACCAACACCATCCTGTCGGTCATTGCTGACAAGCCAGACTGCCCCATTCAGCGGCATTGGGTACGATCGCATGTGCTTGTTCCAGGTGCCCCTGAAGGTGGCAGATTCATGAATTAGGTTTTTGTATTTCATATTTTGTATTATTTGTTTTTTTTTTTTGTTTTTTTTATGTGTAGATACTAACATAGTTTTTTAAGTCACAATGTTACTAACAAAATATGGGGAAACCTGAAGTAAACAAATTTTATTTTATTTATTTTATTACTATTTTCTGTGATTTGTTTTAAATGGTGACTGAGTGGATGACTCTGCCATACCATGGAATTATGTGCGGAGCCAGGGTTGCTTGCATCCACACATAAAATATTTAAGTCAGCATCGCAAATCTGTAAATAATTTAAATAGTATACAAAATAGTTACTATTATATTAAAGACATAATATAATTCATGTGGGGGGTTTAAAGAATACAGCACAACAACTTTGAGCGGTTTATTGAAATAAAAAACTCAACACACAAATAAGTTAAAAATATATCAAAATAGGTACGTCTTAGCGTCGTGTTCCTCGTCGTGTCAATTTCGCCATTCGTCTCCTTTCTCCCTCTCACCTCCGTCCTTTCACTCGCGTCGTTTGGATACACACCTAAAACATCATTCACTCAATCTTATCAAACATTCGGATACATTCCATTCCCACATTCGGCCGTCAAGCTCTTAGTCTGTCCTCAGACTAAACACATGAAAATAAATCCTAAATACTGCAAAACTACAATGTGGATCTTATGAGATATGTTTGAGAATGGTAACAATATAGTAAGTACATAAAAATACAAACGTGGTACATCTTTAACAATATTGGTTACCTTACACTTAGTACACTAGTGTTTACAAAAATCAACATAACTTAAATGTTAAACATACTGAAAATAGGAACATTACGGTTATCAATCATTCATCCTTCTATACTTAAAATATAATGTTTTAAAATTAAACATACCAATTCATTATTCACTCTGTCTCACTTGAATAGTCAGGCCATGGTTTCATATGGTCTGCTGATGCTGTAGTTCTGTGAGGACCTTCCGCTTGTGAGTCAGCCTTCTCAACATCATACCTATCATTTCTTTTCACCTTTGCCACCTTGTAAGGTCCCGAGAACTTCGGCTTGAGCTTGAGGTCTGGACCAAATTGAGTCCTCTTCACTGCAACAAGTTCACCCTCTTTATACTTCCTACTTCGCTTTCTCTTCTTATTGAAGCTTCTTTTATTTTCCTCCTGAATCTTTAATATTTGTCTTTTAGCACTCTTCCTAAGTTCTTCCCTCCCTTCCATGAAACTGTCTCTTTCTTCCCGTATTATTCCTTGATCCAACCACTCTTGGATCTGTTTATCTACCTCGGCCTGTTCCCTGGGCGCTATAGGCCGTGGGCGCTGAGCCACAGGTATATCATCTTTCAGTATGATCTTTAACTCATTGGGAACCTCTTTGATCTGCTGTGGGTGGTATGTGTCTAACAATCTGACTTCTTCTTTTCGCACGTTCCAGTCCATCACATGACCTACAACATCAACAGAACATGCACAACAAGCCACATCACGTAACCAATCATTCGGTTTCATCCACACAGATCCATCTGACGACGTGAATCTGATCAGATTCACGTCGCTTCCCGAATCTATTAACGCGTCAGTTATATTTCCGCACAATAACTTCACACACTTTATCGGTTTTGTAGAATTACCGGGTTTGTTTACGTCCAAAACGTCAACGTTGCCGCCATGACACTCGTCGTTCTCCATATTGGGTTCCGAGCCAATCGTAGCAAGGGCAGAGTGGCCAACCTTACAAACTCGGTTGTCGCTCGTCGCGCCCCCTAGCGCCGTTGTGACGAATGTCCGCTTCGGTTGATGCCGCTGGGTTTCCGTACTCCTTCCGGAAGAACTTGGAACTGCCGGCGCCGCCGATGATGATGATGATGATGACTTTGATCTCACAGGGCAATTTGGGGAAATATGTCCAAACCCGTTGCATCTGAAGCACTTCTTTCCTTGATTCTTGTGCGGGCACTCTTCACTCCTATGATTTTCCTCCCCACAATTGTAGCACCTGTATGATGAAAACCCTTCTTTCTTCCGAATATTACGATTAATATCTTTTCCTTTTTCATGACTCCGGCTCTTGTCTTTAATCATCTCATAAATTTTTAATTTTTCTTTTTAACTCTGAGTAGCTCGTAACGCCATATAACATTATCTTATTGATTTCTTGGTCTTGAATTCCGTCGATGATATATTTGATGGCTACGTAGTCCGCCATTTTGCCTCTTTTTCCCAGCTCCTTCATAGCAAACATATAGTCGATACATGACTCGTTTGACCTCTTTTTCATGGCACTCATCATCTCGTGGATAGTTTTTGCATCGATCGCGTCTGGAAATTCTTTTGAGATAGCTTGCTTCAGCGATTCCCAGCACTTAAAAGCCTTTTCAGTGCTCAGCCACAAAGCCGCTGTTCCCGCCAGTGAACGCCGCGCAACCAACAATCGCTGCGTCTGCGTCCATTCAAATATATCAGCGTTGTCATCGATATCTTGTATCCACTTTGTTACAGGGTATGCCTTGTCCCTACCGTCGAACTTCTTTATGACATCTTGCGCGTAGTGGAATGTGGAACGCGTTGGCCAGTCGTGTCCGCCATCTCCTTCGTCACACGATTGAGTCCGTCTTTTAGCCATCGTAACCGTCGTAAAACCGTGTAACCGTTGTAACCAGCAACGTCTTATCCAAATTCACTGCCGCGCCACACAGGTGCTGCGGCCGCGTTGTCCTGTAACCGGCTTTTCGTTTCATCTAACCGCCGCGGGCACGTGCAGCTCCCGCCCGTCGTCGTTTGCTGATTTTCTGATCCCGGACGAGCCCCCAAGTTGTGGGGGGTTTGAAGAATACAGCACAACAACTTTGAGCGGTTTATTGAAATAAAAAACTCAACACACAAATAAGTTAAAAATATATCAAAATAGGTACGTCTTAGCGTCGTGTTCCTCGTCGTGCCAATTCCGCCATTCGTCTCCTTTCTCTCCCTCTCACCTCCGTCCTTTCACTCGCGTCGTTTGGATACACACCTAAAACATCATTCACTCAATCTATCAAACATTCGGATACATTCCATTCCCACATTCATTAGTAAAAATTTGGGCTATATCTCCCTAAGAACTGTCCAAATTTTTACTTAATACCCAATACTTAGGGTAGGGCGGGGCTAGTTGAGTAAATTTTTACTTGAACGGATGTAGCTCCTTAATGATAAGTTTCAATAATTTGTTATGCAGCTTGATGGATTTGTTATTTATTGCTTAACAAAAGTGTCAAGAGTATTTTTTGTAATAAGTAAAATTTAAGAGCTACAGCTGTTTTAATGCAGAAAGTCAAGTATGCTCAATGTACCCCATAGGTGGGGTAAGTTGAGCAAAGGTATGGGGCAAGTTGAGCACTAAGGAAGTATAATGAAATGTGATGGAATAAAAAGTGTTTAACAATCAGTTCTTTTAGTGACAAAGAAAACAAAACTTATAGCAATATTCTTTAAAAAATTAACCAAAATTAGAATCAACAAAACAATAACGTATCTTAGGAATAACTTCACCATTAGATTCAGTCTTTCTGTTTAAAATCAGACTTATTTTTTATATTATTACTCATATACTTAGCTTATATCTTAAAAATAATAATTAATCTTTGGAACTTAATGGTAATTGTCTTAGAACAACAAAACTTGAAGTAAGTTTCTTTACGTAATTAACTGAAAATAGAATAAACAAAACATCAACTAATCTTAAGACTGACTTTAGGATTAAATTCAGTCTTTCTATTTAAAATTAGACTTGAATATTTAAAAATATAATATATTATTAAGATCTTAGCAACTTAATCGTCGTTGTCACTATTGCAAACGAAAACGAAAGTAAGACTGGAACACATTTTGTATGAGCCCATTCCCTGCAAGTTTGACACTGGATCCAAGTTTCTCCTGGTAAACTTTCAGCATAGTCTTCACAACAAATCAGACAGGAGTAATTACCATTGTCACTTTCATCACTTGACTGGAGTATTTTTTTACAGACACCCTTTTTCTTACCCACGTTCTTCTTTGTCTTCTTAACTTTTTTTGTGGTTTTATTTTGTTGTTCTTCCAGAGCGTTCTTCTCGGGTGTGTCAGTTAGTATTGCAGCTTTCCTCTTTCTTCTGTTAGTTGTACTTACTTTTCTAGGACCAGCCATTGGGAATGGTCTTACAATTTCCGGAGAAAATACTTGTATTAGGTTGACCGACTCATTTTCTTTATTGCTTAGACCAGGTTCGGGTTCAGCTTGGCTTGTGGAGGCGGAAGGAGTGGGATTAGATTCAGTGCTGGACATTACAGGTTGCTCTGGATAATCTTTTCCCGGCTCGCTATTTTCTAATCCAGGACGGTCAGTTGCAAATGATGGGGAAAACTCATCCTCACCAAAAATGTTTGCATTATACGGAAAGATGCCTGTCTTTCGGAAACCGTTAACAATATTTAGACTTGTCTGAGCAAAAGGCAAAGAATCTGTGACTATTTTTGGTATGTCATAAATAGGGTTTTCCGTGGGTTGTTACGTAGCCCTGCATCTTGAGCAGCAGCGCAATATTTTTTGAACGGTCCAAAAACTGACACATCCAACGGTTGTAACTTATGGCTACAATGCGGTGGAAAGGACAGCTTTACAATTCCATTCTCTTTGGCTAAAGTTAGTGTTTTCACGTTCAAGTGAGAGGAGTGATTATCCAATACTAATAAAACCGGGCGCTCCATGGACGGTTTCACATGTTTTATAAAATGTTGCATAAACTGATAGAATTCTTCGTCTGTAACCCATCCACTGGCATTGCCTGCTCCTATACATTCAGGGGGACCACCATTAAGAAAGTGCGTCTTAAACTGTTTTCTCGGAAATACAGACATAGCAGGTACAGCATTTCCAAGAGCAGATACAACAGTTACCACTGTAACGTTAGTCCCTCTTTCTCCAGAAGTCATTGCGCCGACGTTGCGCTTACCTTTGGCAGCTACAATTTTATTTGGCTTCAGTACAGTGGATACTCCTGTCTCATCTATATTCCAAATGTCTGCCGCTGTAAATCCGTATCTATCCATTACTTCCGCTAATTTCTCAAAGAAAACTTTAACATTTTGCGCATTAAATGATGTTGCCCTACCAAGGCTGGTGGGTTCTGGTTTTCGTATGGATAGCTCCGGATTTCGTTTTAAAAACATCGTAAGCCATTCTTTTCCGGCCATCTTATTTACAGCCCAGCTGGGTGGAATTTCAATTTCAAATTTATTAGCATATTCATAGGCAAGGCGACGGACATCTTTTGGAGAATATCCGTAGAAGATTGATGCCATTTGTAGCAAGTATTTTTTCAGTGAATCTTCCTGTGTAGAAGAAAATACTTCGGTCTCGGTGTTGCATAGCCCATGGATGAATTGCCACCTTCATTTAATTTTTTCAGACATCTTGTCAAAGTCATCCGTTTGATACCGAATTCTCTAGCGGTGGCATTAACACTTTTACCTTCATCGTTCACAGCCTTTGCAGCATTTTTTAAATCTTCAGTAGTGTAAGAACATCTAGTAGTTTTTCTCTTATAAGTCCGCATCCTAACAAAAAATAAAACATTCATTAGTTGTTTGAATCATGGGGTAAGTTGAGCAACTATGCTCAACTAACCCCAACCCAGGATTTCAAAATAAAAGTGAGGTTATAAGAAACCCGTGAGAATCATACCCAGAACCTCTAAGCATATCAAAAGTACGATAATTATATGGAAAATTAACACTTACCTGATTACTGATTCCAAATAACATTTGACTAATGCAGACGAAAACTTGCGATAAATGACGTTTTTACTTTTTGGTCTTAAAATAAACAAAACGCCCGTGCGCCTTACTCGCTTACCTAGCGGCCACTGGCGAAGTGGCGATCGCGTGATGTTTACCCCTCCCGCGCCTCCTTCTTTCCGCTATACGATGCCTATACCTACGGTGAATAGTTTTCGAGATATTTTGATTGCCCAACTTGCCCCTATGCTCAACAAGCCCCGCTCTACCTACTATCATAACATTAAGGGAATGGAAGCCCTTTCTGTTATAGTAGAGTTCCTCATGTATGTGCGGCCTTAATATTGCTACGTGAGTGCCATCAATACAACCCAGGATGCCAGGAAATTGAAATTTCTGATAGAACCTGTGAATTTTAGGAGATAAATTATTTTGCTCGCGTACAACAAGCAATACAAAGAATCAGGATACCTAGTTATATTTCATTCCTCACCTAGCCTTTATAATATTTCTTTCATTGCACTGTGTTGGCTATTTTATGTGTTTGTGATATATTTTATTTATTGCCTCAGTCACTTCGTTAATGGCTCTTGAGACACTTATTTGTGATACATTATGGAGGGCACTCTGTCCAATCAAAGTTTGGTCCCTGACGCACAAAAGCAAGTGCTATTAGAATCTGCAATAAAAATGTAACATTTATCACTCTATTTCGTGTTTACCTATAGCTTTAGAATAATAAATCAAGGTCAAATCCAGTGTTCTTACTTTAATTTCCGCCGATAGGCTACCATTTCGAAGTGGTCTAGCCATAAGGGGAATAAGTTCAACAATTAACTCCCTGTACAGGAACGGGAGGCAGGTGCTCTTCAATGATTGATTTTATTTAGTTGACTGTTATGCGTTATATTTAAAATTCGTCTTATATCTAACAGTTGAATGAGAATAGAACAGAACGTGATTGGTCGCTGACAATGTTGAGCTCTGATTCGCCGATAAGAAGCCGTAGTGCTTCATTGCGTCGATAGATGGCGTTGGTAGTGGCACCAACATACCGGCCGCCTTGGAAGCTCCAGCTTCCAATGTTTACGTTGCCGCTTGATGCAAGACGCCGCAGGCTGCATTCACGTTGTCGTCCTCTGCTGATGTTACGGGTAGAGGGCAGATTTTTGAGAATGCTTGTTGTACAGGACCCGTAGCAGTTTGGATGGTGGCGACACGCGACACGTCGTCCTTTCCGGGGAAAATATGGGTAACTCTTCCCATACGCCATTTAAGGGGTGGTAAGTTGTCCTCCTTAAGAACGACAAGCGTGTTTAGTGCTATGTCTTGACTGTTCGCCTTCCACTTTGTCCTTGTCTGAAGTTCAGCAACATATTCTTTTGACCAGCGTTTCCAGAAGTGCTGTTTTATTTGTTCCACTCTTTGAAACCGTGCCAAGCTGTGAGTGCGTGCTGCGGTGAGGTCTCTGCAGGCTGGTGCAGTGAGTGGTCGGCCGATGAGGAAATGAGCTGGGCTTAGTGGACGAAGATCATGTGGATCTGAGGACATAGGGCTTATAGGACGGGAGTTCAGGACTGCTTCGATCTGTGCCAACACAGTGCTGAATTCCTCGTACGTCAAGTTAGCGGTACCTACGACACGTTTAAGGTGGAACTTACAGGATTTTACTCCTGCTTCCCATAATCCCCCAAAATGAGGAGCATAAGGGGGAATAAATTTGAATTCAATATGGTCAGTTGATAATTTATCAATTATTTGCTGTGAATTTTCCTCTAACATTTTATTAATCTCTTTCATGGCTCCAATGAAAGTTCTACCGTTATCTGAGAAAATTTGAGATGGTTTACCTCGTCGTGAGATAAATCTTTTAAGTGCTAATATATATTCTTGAGCAGCTAACGTACTGACAAGTTCTAGATGAATGGCCCGGGTAACAAAACAAACGAATATGCAAATATAACCCTTTTCCAATTTAGATCCCCTTCCTTTGCGGTTCAGTATGGTTATGGGACCAGCATAATCCACTCCACATCGAATGAATGGGAAACCAGGTTCTATTCTTTCAGACGGAAGGTTGCCCATGATTGGCGTTAAGGTTTTACCTTTCATTCGTGTGCAGCGAACACATTGGTGGACAATCTTTCTAGCTAAGTTTCTACCCCCTAACGGCCACCAATTCTCACGCACGGTAGCCAATAGCAACTGGGGACCGGCATGAAGAAGCTCTTTATGTTGATATTGAAACAACAATTGTGTAAAGTTATGTTTACTTGATAAAAGTATCGGATGCTTCTTGTCGTAATTAAAGTCAGGCGAATTACTAAGACGGCCACCTACTCTAATTATGTCCCTTTCATCTAGAAATATATTAAGCCTAGAAATCGAACCTGAAGTTTTTAAAGGTAAGTTACGTTTTAATTTATCATATTCCATCGGGAACGATTCACGTTGAGCAAGACGCGCTAACGACTGTAATGAGTTATTCAATTCATCTACTGATAACGGCCCCTGTGTACGATCTTTCTTTGGTGTGCGTAAGTTATGTATGTATCGCAACAGGTAAGCGCCGGCGCGCACTATACGCTGATAAGAACGAAACCTTTCAAAATTAATAACTTTGTTCTTTGTTACGTCACAAACCATAACGGTTGTCATTTGTGATTTGAGTTCTGGTAAGTCGGACTGTATAGTAGAAGGTTGTTGTGACCATGATGTCTCAGAATTATTTAAGAACTCAGGTCCACTCCACCACAGACTACTGTCAATGAGACTATCAAGACTAACACCGCGCGAGACCAGATCCGCTGGGTTATTTTTGGTTCCTACATGTAACCATAACGCATTACTTGTTATTTCATTAATCTCCACTATTCTATTTTGAACGAATGGTTTTAATGCATGTGGTGGCGTACGTAGCCATCCAAGAACAATAGTTGAGTCTGTCCAAAAGTAAATTTTGTGGAAATTAACACGCAATGACTCGATAATTTTCTTATATAATCGTGCGCCTATTAAAGCCCCACACAGCTCTAGTCGGGGTATGCTGACTGGTTTAATTGGTGCAACTTTACTCTTTGCACACAATAATCTAATAGTGACCGGTGAGTCATCAGAGTAGGTGCAAACATAAGCGCATGCACCATACGCACTCTGCGACGCGTCCGTGAAAACGTGTAATTCTATGAATTGTGTGTGAGCACTCATGACATGACGCGGAATACGTAGTTTATGCAAATATTGAAGTGTGTCAATAAATTTTTCCCAAGATAACGCAACATCACTGGGAACGGGTTCATCCCAATTTATCTTACACAACCACAATTTTTGCATTAATATTTTGGCTACTACGACAGCCGGTGTTAAAATTCCTAAAGGATCGTATATTTGAGCGATTATCGACAACATTGAACGTTTATTTAGTAAAGTCGGTCTAACTACTCGGGTGGTAAAATGAAGTTCATCACATTTATTATACCAACCCAATCCTAACGTTTTGGTTTGGCAATGATCACCTAATGACAATTCTTTCGATATTTCGTGCTCACTGATATCAACGTTAAATATCCACTTACGCAATGGTAAACATGCCGAGTTTAAAGTATTTCGTAACTTGTCACAGGTATCGAGTAAGCCATTCAAATCATTGTCACCTAGGATGACGTCATCAACGAAAAAATCTTCTCGGATTACTCTTGCAACCTGCTGATCCCCACATTCCAGCGCTAGCTGACGTAAGCATCTCATACTAAGGTATGGCGCAGACGCGGTGCCATATGTTACGGTGTTTAGGCGATATACAGATATTGGGTCCGACGGAAGTTTGCGCCATAATATCAATTGTAAATCTCGTTGGTCTGGTTGTACAAGAAAATTCCGAAACATTTTCTCAATGTCCGCACAACCGACGTATTTATATTGCCTAAAGCGTAGTAAAATGCTGAAAATGTCATTCTGAAGTGGTGGACCAATATGTTGAATATCGTTAAACGACTTATCGGACGATGTGACTGCGCTTGCATCGAAAACCGTGCGCAGTTTAGTCGTACTGCTATTTTCATTAATAACGCCGTGATGCGGCAAGAAATAGTGAGGTGACTCATAAGTTTTAACGCAACTCATATGACCGAGCCTTTCATATTCTTCCATAAAATCTATGTATTTTTCCTTAAATTGTGGCAAACGAGCGAATTTTCGTTCCAACGTCAATAAACGTTTTTCAGCCGCTGTGTAACTGTCTCCGAGCACCTTAGCTGATTCCTTTAAGGGAATGCGTACGGAAAACCTACCATTTTCCATACGTTTTGTCGTTTTGACGAAAATGTCTTCGCACGCACGTTCGTCAGTACTAAGGATATTTTTATTAGCGTTATTGTTTATCTCTTCGAGTTCCCAAAACATTTTCAACTGTGTGTCAATGGTTTGGGAGAAATTACATTGCACACTCTTAACGGAAAGTGTGTTATTATGTAAAGGTCCCGACATTATCCAACCCAATTTAGTGTTTTGTAAATAAGGTCCATTATTCAACTTAACTTTGCCATCACACAATAATTCCCAGAACTTATCCCCGCCTATCAGTATATCGATATCTGACGGTGAGTGAAAGTTCGGATCCGCAAGTTGAACATTATCAGGTATACGCATATTATTTACATCGACACTAAATGTGGGTAATTGATTTGTAATGCACGGTAACACTAAACAATCAATGCTCATAGAAAACGAATTTAACCTTGAACGTAAGTTTATTTTACATATGTGGGTGGACTGCGAAATTGTTCGACCTACCCCAGCAACGTGATAAGAGGACTGTATTAACGGTGTATTTAATGTTTCACATAACGATTTCTTTATGAAACAATGTTGACTACCATTATCGAGCAGAATGCGTACAGTGTGATATTTGTTATTATAATCTGCTATGTCCACTAACGCTGTGGCCAGCAAAACGTTGGGTAATAACGAATATTCTTGATTACTGTTTTGCGATTCTGAATGGTTAGCCGAAACGTGTAATGATGCCGAGACAGTGGAGACGTTAGCGGTGACCGGCAGTGCTGATGCACTCGACCCGCTCACCTGTGATGCGCCGTCTACCTGCCCATCAACGTGAAGCAAACTGTTGTGCCTTTTATCACACAACCTACATGGCCCAAGCTTGCATTGGTCAAGTGGGTGGGTTGTGCGTAAACAATTGATGCACAGCTGATGCGTTTTAACTATATTATTCCTTTCTTGGACAGACGAATTAAGAAACCTTGAACAGGAATAAATCGCGTGATTACCATGACACATCACACACAATACGGGGCGTTGTTTTGTTTTTGCGTTCGTATTACCCTTATTGTTATTGTTAGTAACGTTCGTAGCAACATGAGTATGTGTATATTGCTTCTTAGAGCGCGTTTGTTCGCCGCCTTTGTTCTCGTGGGATCTGTTATGGTTAACTTTAATCATTTCTAAAACGTCGGCCCTATCCTTGAGAAATTTAAGCAAGTCATCTAGTTTCAAAGCTGACCTTGATTTAATTAACGAACTAGCTGTGCCTTGAAAGTCTTCCCACTCGCGTTCAGTGGCCTGATCTAACTTGGAAACGATCATGTAAATAATTAAAGTGTCCCACGAATCCGTTGGTTCCTCCAACGTCTTAAGGGCACGCAAATTTCTTAAAACAATGTCTATTAAGTTCCTAATCTGAGAAGCGGACTCTTTATTTAACGATGGAATTTTAAATAATGCCTTCACATGATTATGAACTAATAGTCGCGGATTATTAAATCTATTCTCTAATAACTCCCATGCGTGAGAATAGTTATTAGCCGTAAATTCTAATGCACCTATAACGTGTGCCGCAGTACCGGACAGTGACGATTTTAAATAATGAAACTTTTGAACGGGATCTAAATCCTCGCGATCATGAATCATACTAACGTAAGAATTTTTAAACTCTAGCCAGCAATCGTATGAACCGTCAAAGGAAGGTATTTTGATATCGGGTAACTTAATGCCTATCGGCCTACATGTTGAAAAACTAGACATGTCCAACTTTTTCAATAAAAATTTCGCAGAAGCTACAGCACGGTAAAATTGATCTTCGAAACGATCTCTCTCTTCCAGCTGTTTTGCTAGATCGAGATCATCTGCTTCTTCTTCAATTTTAGACTGTATTTCGCTATACGTTTCTATCAAATTCGAAGTACTCTCGACACGTAAATTTAATTCTATCGACTCTTGATCAGTTAAGGGTAAAGTGAACTTTTTTACATAATTATCAAACAGAGTTAATCTACCTTTTAAAACACCTCTTTTCTTAATTAAATCTGACAATTTGGGCTCACTCATTTTGGGAATCAAGGAAATCAAGAGTACTTACAGTTGCGTAGGTAGTACCACCAATTGAGCACGGAAATGGAAACACAGCACGAAATCAACACCTATCGAAGGATTAGATGGGGAAATGAACGGGAAATTCAGACCTGCCACTCCTGTCTGTCGATGCCTTAACGCTGCAGCTCTTCGCTCGAAACGTGACTCCTCTTCGTATTTTGATGCGACGAATCTTCGGAGACCTCAAGCTTGAACTCCTTATCCGGCTCGATAGGACCAATTTATGTACAGGAACGGGAGGCAGGTGCTCTTCAATGATTGATTTTATTTTGTTGACTGTTATGCGTTATATTTAAAATTCGTCTTATATCTAACAGTTGAATGAGAATAGAACAGAACGTGATTGGTCGCTGACAATGTTGAGCTCTGATTCGCCGATAAGAAGCCGTAGTGCTTCATTGCGTCGATAGATGGCGTTGGTAGTGGCACCAACACTCCCTTACTGAGACCTTTCCAAGGCGAAATGTTTTGACAAATTCCGCCTCGGAAATATCAGTGAAGGGGTTTGTACTCTATCTAGTTAAGCTACGGGTTCTACGACGCCTTATCCTCTCTGCTCGCCTTCTTTCACTACCATCGATCGCGTTGGCTAGTTCTAGAATGTTTGCTCGAAGTGAAAACATGTTGAAATAGTTCACAAACACAATAAAAAGCGCTAGATTTTTAAAATATTCTCACTACCATCGAACTGTCTCGTGACGAAAAGCTATGATTGTATGGAGACGTCAAAATGGCAGATCATGGATCAAAAGAACTGTCAAAATTTTAGCAGATTACTGCATATGTCAGTCATTGATTTGTCATTTTGGAATAGATTACCGTTTTATGGATTTTGTTCAGTGATTGACCACTTGGTACGCCATTTTGTTAGGAGATAACGGATTTTGTGAAAATCGGTCATTATGACATTAAAAGTCGACAATTTTGATACTATTGCAATAGCAGACTAGGGCCTCAGGCCAAGCCTCATAGCCCCTACCAACCCTGGCATTGAAATCGCCTAGCAAAATAATCTGCTCTTTGGCGCTTATGCTGTCGAGGCAAAGAGATAGTTCCTCATAAAATTTGTCCTTGATGTCATCAGACTTGTTTAGCGTTGGAGCATAAACACTGATGACATTAAGGTGGTTATCCTTGTCTAGATCAAGGCACAATGTGGTAACGCGGTCCGAGACATGTACAGGGTACTCCTCAAATCGCTTTACTAAGTGATTTTTCATGGCAAATCCTACACCTGATCGCCGAGCTTCAGAGGCAGCGGTATCTTTCCAAAAAAAGTGTAGCCTCCAGCTACTTCCACCAGCTCCCCTTCATCAGCAAGATGTGTTTCGCTGAGAGCTGCCACAACAACGTTGTAACGACGAAGTTCCCGAGCTACTATGGCGGTCTTGCGTTCAGGGCAGGCATTTCCATCTCGATCATGAAGCGTTCTCACGTTCCACGCGCCGAATGTCATAACAGACGTTTGGTTAATATATTTCTTGCGACGTCGACCACGATTTAAGTGATGCGATGGCAGCCGCGGTTATTACCACCTCTTACAGTGGGACGAGCTTTTCTTAGGGCACCTTTTCTAGCCCACTCCCCGGCGGAGCGGGGAAAGCAGTGCCACCCTAAACAGGGCTGCTTTGTCATCCCGGGTGCTACCGAATCCGCGCCGTCGTCTCAAATATACAGCGCAATAACGACCAAGGCGTGTACTCACACCCCCGAGACCGCCTGAGTGGTGCCGGTATCAGACAAAGCCCAGCTACATCAGGCCAGACCTCTCTACCTTTACCCGTCGCCACAGGACTTTTGCGAAATCGGAGTCCAGTTTAACAAAAGCGGTCAGATGCGCAGGATATATTAAAGGTGCGCAAGGGTTCGCGCTAACACAGGCGCACACACTTGGCCTTCCCCTCCTTGGGCCAGTGGAACGAAGAACCGCTACGACTGGAAGCGGGCTGCAGTGTCTGGCCGGCGGTGACTATACGCCCTCCACCGCCGCGCTAGGCCATCCACTTTGCCTTGCTGATCCGCCGAGTCCGCCGAATCACATTGCATATCTACGTTGTGTTTGCCATCCTCACCGAGTCAGACTTTGTGCGATAAAAGGTAGGGAGCCGCGTTTACTGGAATGGGATGATGACTGGGAGATCGGCGCCGCCACAATGGCGCGCGCACTGCGTGCTTTCCACGACCACGCCGTCCTATCCTATCCTATCCTATCCTATCCTAGGTGTAATCCAGGTCTCAATCGATTTATGTAAGTTCCAAGTTTCACTTAGGTCCGTTGACCCGTTAACGCGAAAAACAACAAATACTTATCCATCTATTCCCTTAATTTTTGACATTAAATAGTAGCACAGTTTTACAATTCATAAGTTAATAATTACTGATTATTTAAAACTCTTGTCGCGTATATCGTTATTAAGCCTATCTTATTAAAATTCCCCACGACAGTTATACTAACTAATGAACGTTGTTCCACAGAAAAACGAAAAGGTCATCAAAAGTCGCAATGGCTAGAAAATATTCTATGCAGATAGATCAAATAGACAGTAATTAAGAAATATCAGAAAAAAACATTTTTTTTTAATTCCCTTCCATACTATTGAATTTTTTGTTAAGTAGGTACTGCTCTATTGAGTAGAATTGTTGTTGAATATACGTGAAACCAAATAAAGATGGAAGTGATCTGAAGTTAATCTAGATTTCTTGCCATATTTTCTGCATTTGAGTTCAGATCCAGTGTTATTACTTTTTGTTTTGTGGACATCGCGTCTGCCGATAATTATCGGCATCGTCGGTATCACTGTGCAGCAGCATTTCATCAAGAACTTGTTCTCCGTCTTCGTAGCTTAGTATATTTCTTCGTTTAACTTTACACTTCATTACATGCCATTCGGGCATAGGTATTGAGTTTTCATCTTTTATGTACCTTTTCAACTCTTTATTTGGCGGATATCTAAGGATATTGTCAGTTTCCGAACCCGAAGGAACAACAAGTAATTTCAGTTTCTTTCCCTCCAAAGTTTGAACTACCTTAAAAGGCATTCTGAAACAATAATAAGAATAATTGAATAATTTGAGTTTAAAAATTGAGAACAGTTATACCGTCTGTTAGCCATACATTGGTTACAATTCACTTCACTTATCACGAGATATCTGACGCCATTCAAGTCTGCGCAACAAACAAACATGCTCCCGACTCAACGGGGTGCCAGCGGCGAAGTGAATAAGCAAACTGATGTAAGCCATACACGCTACGGTCTACCGTAGAGGTCATCTATGCAGGTATGCCTGCGCAGGTCAACCGAACATTTGTAGCGTGTATGGGGACGTTCCGGTGTACCGGAGCGGTCTTCAGTTCTTTTTGCGATGGCATCGAATGAGGACGATGACGCGCTGGCATTGCTAGGCCTTGCTTCAATTTTGAAGATAAAAGAAACAAAAACAGTGAAAAGGAAGCGAGAAAAAAGTGTTGTAAGCATTGGTTATTGAAAAGGAAAACATACAGTCATATTAATTTATTGAATGAATTAAAATTTGAACCAGAAGATTTTAAAAACTATCTCCGAATGGACGAGAAAACATACCTTAAATTACTTGAAATGGTTACTCCTATGATAAAAAAAGAAGACACATTTATGAGAAATAGTATTTCTACGCACGAAAGATTATCAGTTACATTGAGATTTCTCGCAACTGGCAGAAGTCATGAGGACCTAAAATTTTCAGCAATTATTTCGCCTCAGGCGCTTGGAAAAATTATTCCTGAAACATGTGAGGCCTTGTATAAAGTTCTTAGAAGAAATTATTTGAAGGTAAGTAATTAAAACACTGCTATATTACAGATAATTTTTATTGAAAAAAGTACCAATTATTCATTATCAACATTGAAATTATTAAGGAATATCGCTGCCTCTAATAAAACAACTCGTTTTGTAGTGCAGAACAGAACAACTTCTTTAATTCGCAAGATATGTTACCAAGCCATCACAGATGGCAGCACTTAAGAAAGTTCACAGATAATATAACATATTAGATATTAATACTTTTCTACACCCCCACTATATCTAACAATGTTATACTGATAAACATTTAAAATAAATATAAAAAAAATCTACTTAATTAATATGCTGAACCCCCAACTTATCTAATAAATAATAATGCTTATTAGAGCATAAGCTCTTTGTAAGTAAGTCAGCTGGCATCTCAGCTGATGGCATATATTTAACATTTACAATATTATTACTTACACAGTCTCTACAAAAATGATAACGGATATCAATGTGTTTCGTCCTTTTATGGAAAACAGGATTTACAGTTAACTTTAACGCACTCTGGTTATCATTATATAATTCAATGGTGTATCTTTTCTGAGTAATTTCAAATTGTAAGTTTCTTAGATAGAGGGATTCTTTACAGGCTACAGTTAACGCCATATATTCGGCTTCACTACTTGACAGAGCCACGGTCTTCTGTTTCTTTGTCTCCCACGAAATTACACAACCTGACAAAGTGAAACAGAAACCCGTGTAGGATCTCCTATCAACAATGTTCCCACCCCAATCAGCATCCACAAACCCTTCAATGACCGACTTCCCATCTGCAGAAAATTTTAAGCCATGATGTTTGGTGAATTTTAAATATCGCAATATTCGTTTGACATATGAACAATGCTGTTTGGTATAGGAATTGTTAAATTGACTCAAGAAGCCCACTGCAAATGCTATATCAGGTCTGGTAAGAACCGCCAAATACATTAAGGAACCTATCATTTGCTGATAAGGAAACACTTTATCTACATTATTCTCATCTTTAGACGCATGCAACTTAGTCTCCATAGGAGTTTCAATGGGTTTACATAAACTCATATTAAATTTAAGTAACAGCTGATCAATATAATCTTCCTGACTTATTGATATTGTTTTCTCAGATTTATTTATTTTGACATTTACTCCAAGACACTTCCTAATTTCACCTAAATCTTTAATTTTGAAATTATTAGCCAAAACATCTTTTAAGTGCTTGGTTTCTTTGTTATCATTAGAAAAAATAAAGAAATCATCCACATAAAGGGTGACAATAGTTTTTAACTTATCCTTTGTTTTTAAAAACATACATGGTTCTATCTTTGACTTAACATAGCCAATTTTTAACAAACATTCCTCTACCCTCTTGTACCACACTCTCGTAGACCATACATAGACTTTTTTAATTTAAGAACTTGACCTTTCTGTACTGTCTCAGAAAAACCCTCAGGTATTTGTATGTAAATATCTTCCTCAAGAGTTCCATACAAGAAAGCAGTTGTCACATCAAGATGTGTTATTATATCAAGATTAAGTTGAACAGATAAAGCAAACAAAAGACGCAACGTGGTATGCCTCACTACAGGGGAAAAAGTGTCAGTATAGTCCACACCTTGCACTTGTGAAAAACCTTTTGTCACTAAACGTGCACGAAACCGAACACTATTATCACTATTATATTTTTTACGTAGCACCCACTTTCATTGCACAACTCTACTATCTTGAGGAGGATTGCTCAACTCCCAAGCATCATTTTCTTTGAAGCTAACTCTTCAGCCATGCTATTTTCCATTGCTCCTTTACAGGTCCAGCTTGAGCATCTTGACGAGACAAACCTGTCACATCATCATATGCATTCTCATCTGCACAAAACCTGCACTGGAACCTGTCTGGTTGTTTCCTCACTCGTGTAGGCCTTTGAGATCTGATCTCCGGGATATCTTCAAGTTCAGAATCACTAGGTTTATATGTCTCATCATTCACATCCAGAAAAGTGTCCTCCGAGCTGTTAGAATTTCAAGTTTGCTTCATCCATCTTAACTTCTTCTTCCCCCACTGAATCAAAACTCTGTGATGAAACTTCTATCTGACATTCAGATTTTGATTCCTGCTCAACTATGACCACATCTCTACTAGTTAGATTTGTTTTGGTTTCTGGATTGTATAGACGGTATCCCTTTATGTCTTCTGGAAATCCAATGAGAATATATTTTTCTGATTTCCTGTCCCACTTTTTGCGCTTCTCTTTAGCTACATGGACCATTGCGGTACTGCCGAAGATTCTGATGTGACTTATATCGGGTTGACATCCAGTCCATATCTCATATGGTGTGCTATTTCCCAATGATGCAGCCACGCTTCGATTCTGTAGATACACTGCAGTGTTGGTGGCCTCAGCCCAGAATTCTTTTCCGAGGTTGGTATCAAAGAGTAGGCATCTCGCCTTTTCAACAATTGTTCGATTGAACCGTTCGCACAAACCATTCTGCTGTGGAGTGTAGGGGTTGGTTCTTTGATGTATTACACCAGCACTTTTTAAGTAGTTGTCAAACTCCTTATTGCAATACTCTAGCCAATTGTCACTCCTTAATACTTTGATTTTCCTCTTAGTTTGATTTTCCACTTGGGCTTTGAATTCCTTGAATCGCTTCAAAGCCTCATTCTTGTGTTTAAGAAAATAAACAAACACCATTCGACTACAGTCGTCGACAAACAATAAGAAGTATCTGGATCCCCCTATGGATACATTTTCCATGGGTCCACATATATCTGTATGCACAATATCTAGTAGGTTACTGCTTCTCTGGCTGGTACTCTTGAAGGGTAAACGACACTGTTTGCCTTCACAACATGTGGCACATGAAGACTTGCCAACATCCACTTTATCATCAAAAGTCATACCTTGTACTGCAGTCTTCATCTGATTCAAGTAATCTTTATTAAGGTGTCCTAATCTGCGATGCCATGTAATACCAGATACAACTGATGCAGCCAAATGTTCCTGGTTTAGTAAGCTTACTTTGTACACTCCATTTTCTGATAATGCTGTAGCTACTAACTCATTATTTTTGTTAAAAATTGAGCAACTACTATCAGAGAATGTAACTTTGTTTCCTTTGCTTATGAGTTGGCTGACTGATAGTAAATTAGTCGCCAAACTTGGGACGCAATAAACATCTTCCACCATTATGTCGTAATCAATATCACCAGTTGTAGTCGTGATCTTAACATCGCCAGAACACAGAACCGACAACTTTTCACTGTTCGCAACTATAATTTCCTTTTTCTGTTCATAAGACGCATTCATTATCCAACTTTCATTAGCTGTGAGGTGTACACTAGCTCCGCAGTCAATATACCATGAATTTTTATTGAAATTACCGCTCAGGAACACTGCACTAAACGCATTAGAATGCATACGGGGTTTTTCCTTGCAATTCGACCCGATATTCTCGTTATTTGTACATTGGTTTCGATAATGGCCTTTTTGTTTACATCGGTAACATGTCACCGTTTTGACGTTTGACTTTGACGGATCGACAGTGCTACCAACATTGACATTTTTTCTTGACGCCATTTTATTTTTCTTAACCCCAATGAACTTCGAACGAGCTGCAAATGCGCTTGCGCCGCCAACTTCATGTTCTTCTGTTGATGACTCCATGTCTAACAATTTTGACTTGATAGAATCGGCTGTAATGCTAATACCTGAATGCTCAATGGCCATGATCATCGGTGAAAACCGATCTGGCAATCCTGCTAATAGCAATGAACCTGTCCACTGGTCATTTATTTCAAAACCCGTGCCACTTAATTTCTGAGCTGTGTCAATAATTTGTGTCACGTAGGACGTCATTGAACTGCAGTTTTCCAGTCTTATCGAAATTAGATTCCGTAACAGATTTATCCTTCTTGAAAAACCGTTGTCATCGAATAACTGTTGCAGTTTTTCCCAGAGTTCTTTCGCTGTTCTTACACTTTTCACATGTACGTATAAAGGCGGGTCGATTGTCATAATTAATTTAGCCCGCGTTTTTTCATCATCTGCAGCTCCTACAATCACTCCTTCTTCTGGCTTTACACAATGTTTCATGCCTTCAAGGATTAGGAAATTCTCTGCAGCGAAGCACCACTCACTGTAGTTTTCCCGGCCGCGTAACTTCGGTACATTAACCAAGTAGTTGGCCGCCATTGTGATTCGGAATAAAAATTTTATTCCACGAATGAACCACCAATCTTCACTACACAGTGAAAACGCGTGTCGTAAAAAGTCTTTTAACACTCGTATCGTCGCGAAATTCTTGTTAAAAACTGCTTTTTACTAATTTTCTGGGCCCATAACCTCTAATAAAACAACTCGTTTTGTAGTGCAGAACAGAACAACTTCTTTAATTCGCAAGATATGTTACCAAGCCATCACAGATGGCAGCACTTAAGAAAGTTCACAGATAATATAACATATTAGATATTAATACTTTTCTACACTGCCGAATCTGGAATCGATAAAACTACCTCTGTTTCACCGGGCTGATTTCCCGGAATTGTATGAGTTCGCATTTCTGTAGAGTAGTGATTGCCTTGGGAACTGTTGAGTAGATGGCTAGTTTGAAATGATTGAGAAAGATACTCTGAATTTTGACTGGTGGGAAATGGAAGGCAGGGTGGGCTAGGACTTTCGGAAGAAACAAAACTTACAGGGGTATATTAGCCTATTGGAAGTAGGAGAGGATTGATATACATGTTGTCGATATTGCTGAGCAGGAACATAGCTTCGTTGATTTTGTTTCAAAATATCTCTCATGTTAATATAGGCGTGCTCGGGAGTGAGGTGTCCTATTTCTGCTTCAAAAAGTAAATCATTAATAAGTTTTTCTGCGACTATTATTTGTTTCGCATCTAAAACCCACAATTTCATCGTCACATTTTTGCCAATAACATCGCACCTATCTTCTGTTACAATTGGGCGAGGGCGCTTAAAGTTATCTCGAACCGATTCCAATACTTCACTTGCTATGCTTTCATCTTTTCTTTTTGTTTTACAAGATTTTGGTGGGCGAGATGAATTATTATTTGACGATGTCGATTGAGCCTCGTTGTTGTCGGTAGATACGCTGTTAGATGAATATTCTTCATCGGCATTTGAAGAATCTTCAGTGTTGTCTCTCTAAAAACAAATCATTTTGATACATGATTGTGTCCCGCCGCTATGGATAATTTACATCAAAAATAGCTACTTATTGTCTAAGTGATAAATCTGTTATTTTTATATTACAGTTTCCTACATCTGAAGAAGAGTGGAAAGAAATTGCAAAGATGTATGAAGAACGATGGAACTTTCCTCATTGTCTTGGTGCAATAGATGGAAAGCACATAGCGATTGTTCCACCGGCTAATAGTGGATCGTATTTTTATAATTATAAAGGGCAACATAGTGTGGTTCTTATGGCAATTGTTAATGCAAAATACCAATTTGTGTACATAGATATTGGCATGAATGGTAGAATATCCGATGGAGTGGTTCTACAAAACACAAAATTTTTTGTAAAATAGTGATTTACATATTCCAAGCAGTGAATTGTTAACAGGAAGTAACCGAAATTTACCATATGTATTTGTGGCAGATGACGCGTTCCCATTACGCCCCGATATGATAAAACCGTTTCGGCAGGCAGATTTAACATCGCGAGAAAGAAAAATCCTGAATTACAGATTATCTCGCGCGAGGCGCACTGTTGAAAATGCTTTCGGGATAATGGCATCACGATTTCGGATATTTTATACTCATATAAATTTAGAACCCGAAAATATCGATAAAGTAGTGAAAGCATCTTACATAACTTTTTAATTGAACACTCAAAAAAGTCTTATGCACCTCAAAAATGTTTTTATCGAGAAAACTCTGAAAACGGGACTATAATTTCTGAAGGATACAATACACAAAACAGTACCATGGAAAACTTGGAAAGAAGAAACCCAGGAAATACTTTGAACAACGCGAAGAGAGTCCGAAACAATTTGATGAATTATTTCAATCAGGAGGGAAGGGTACCATGGCAAAATGATCATGTAAATTAATAAATAAATTAGGCTGAACGAGCGGATTAGGTAGTTATAAATACATAGTTATTAGTGATGGACACACGGCTACATATCAAGCTATGCATTTCCAGTTTTAGCTGACCTCGCATTGTATAGGTTTTTCGTACAATTAGAAGGCAGCTTATACTGGTTTTGTATAGCTTGATGTCTAGCCGTGCGTACCGGATCGTTAAAAATGTATATCCGCGGATACGGATACGGATCTTTATTTTCGATGATACGGATATCCGGAACATCACTAATAGTTATATTATAAGCTTTGGTGAAAGTTAGAATGACGGTAAATACAAAATAATTAAATGTGTTCTACGAGTATGTATTCAACTTAATAAAACTGTATATTACGAAGTATGAAATATTTTACTTACCTCACAACTATTTTCGTCATCACTATCTAAGTTGGATGAAGATTCCCTTGGAGTGCATTGATCATGAACGAAATTGAACAAATCGTAGTACCACAGTTTTATACGGTACACATCATCAGCAGATGCCCCAGACTTTAAAGATTGGTCATATTTCTTCTTTTCCTTCCTAACATCGCTTCTTAAATTATTGATCTTTTTCACAACTACTTCTTTGTTCGCATCTGGCTCAATTTCTCTCAATTTTTCTATGAGTAATTTATAAGCAGCTTCTTTTTTGTCTCGATTATGGTAATCTTTGTTTTTAATTTGCCAAAGACATGGATGACTTCTATAAATTTCGATAAAATCTTCAAGGATTTTTTTAGTTGAATTTGGTGGCGCCATTTTCAATTGCTGTATTACGTGGCATTCGTGGCAATACGATGCGAGCGACGAGACAACCGTCCGAAAGAAACACTATAAAACAACGGACGCGACCTGCGCAGGCGACCGGAGTACACGCACACACGCACAGGTACACCGTACGGTGTCACTCGAAAGAATTGATTTTCGATTTTGCGCCGGTCGCCTGCGCAGGCTCAAAAAACTGTACAGGTCTCTTCCCACACACATTCTGGTCTACCTGCGCAGGCATACCTGCACAGGTGTACCTTTCCGGTGGACCGTGGCATGTATGGCAGCCATGAGATCGGTCACCGCTACCCGCTCTTGCGATCCCCGCGCGTCCCGCGTCACCTTCACGCGCGCACACACATACACATACACACACCCACACACATGCGCACACCCACTTTTCGATTCTTTCATACCGCGGCTTGATACAACAAAGCTATCGGTACAATTATAGTGTCAACTTACTAAAGCCTAAGCTAAATATAAAATAATTAATGAATCGTATTGAGTTAGGTTCTGACCTTGTAATTGTATCCGGGTATCAATGCGAGTCACTTAGTACGAGCCGCTGACACATCGATGTCCACCTCCGCGCTCTGACTATGAACAACTGAGTGTGAGTAAGGATCTGCGGAGAAATTAATAGAAATAATTCTCGATTATTAATTCTAAAAATATCGATTAGTAGCAACAAGCTTATATTTTTTACACATTTTGCCCTATGATTTTGTTGACACTGTGGAAGACATACTAACCAGCTACATTTATTGAAACAAGGTCACTGTCGATATAGGTTTAATAATTCATTTATTATTATTGCGTTTATATACTGCTTTTTTATTCAATTATTATAATGATAAAATATTAAAAATTCTACTTAAAAAAAGTTACCAAATTAAAATGAAATTATAGACTTAAATTCATTGTTGCCTGACTGTTTGACACTTAATCGGTGGCATAAAGTCAGGCATTGACAACTAATCCAAATGCATTAAGTTTACTCTACCTCACGTTAGGCAGGTGGAAACTAAAGTGTTGATAAGGGGCGAAGAATTGAAATCTGAAGACAGCACAGTATTCTTGGGTATAACCCTGGATGCTAAGCTTCAATGGGGTCTGTAGGTATACTCATTTTTATATAAATGTCAATATTGGGAGGTACTTGAAGATTGGATTAAACGACAGTCTATCTCGAAGCACGGTGTTTAATTAACGTCATCCCTGATACTTTCACAGGGTCCACATATAGAAAAATTGTCAAAAAAACTAAGTTCTGCTGCATACGCAGTTAGAACAATTCGTAATTTGACTGATGTTGAGACGGCCCGTTTAGTGTACTTTGGCTATTTCCATAGCGTAATGTCGTACGGCATTCTATTGTGGGGAAATGGTGCCGATATTCAAACAATATTTGTTTTGCAGAAACGAGCTGTTCGTGCAATTTATAAATTAAGTCCGAGACACTCAAGAAAACAGACAGATTTAAAGACAGAAAAATTTAAAGAGATTAATGTACTGACCGTGCCGTCTCAATATATTTATGAAAATCTTTTGTATGCTCATAAAAATATAAAATTGTTTAAAAAATACAGTGATGTCCATAATATAAATACTAGGAACAGGCACAAATTTATTGTACCTACAACAAGGCTCAAGAAAATAGGTGGCTCTTTCAGATGCCAATGTATACATTTTTACAATGGACTTCCAGAGGTGGTTCAAGATCTGAGCCTGAATAAATTCAAATCCTTCATTAAACGTAAGTTGTGTCAGAAAGCATTTTATAGTGTGAAGGATTATATTGAGTACAAAAAGGCTTGGGCTTGAGCTGCGTCTGATTTCTATGCACTGATTGTTCTCTGATTTTTTCCTCTTGTAGTTTTAACATGTAATTGTTTATGTTATTAATTCAAAGCTTGTATTACACACTATGTAGCCAAGCATATTGTACGTTACGGAATTGTATCGCTGACAGAGGTGTTCGGCACTTGTACAGCTGCACAGGAGCTAAACTTAGTATTCGGAAACACTGTTGGAGCTGCTGAACCTTGGACAAAACTATCTTAGCATTGTGTAGATTCAATTTCTTAGGGCGGGTTGTTTCACGTTCACTTAACGCATGCGTAAAAGTTAAAAATGGTGCTAACCATCGTCAAGTCAAAAAATGAGTTGTTTCACAATACGTAAACGTTAACGCACGCAAAAAAAGATACGATTACGATAACTGACGGGTTGTTTCACGTTCACTTAACGCATGCGTAAAAGTTAAAAATGGTGCTAACCATCGTCAAGTCAAAAAATGAGTTGTTTCACAATACGTAAACGTCAACGCACGCAAAAAAATACGATTACTTTAACCGATGCTCTGAGCACTGGTTAACGTAACTTATGTCAAGTTGTGTTTAGTCCGCCGTGGTGTCAATTAGTGAAAACAACATAAACCCCCTTTTGTATTCGCGAGTTTGGTCTCTAATTGACGATAGTAGGTAGTTCATCTGATGATGATACAAGTACCGTAAAAAGAAAAAGAAAGGTGTTTAGCAGCCCAAGTTCTGTTTTTTTTTATATTACTGTTGTTGTCTGTTTCTTTACAGAACAACACATCTTTATATTTTTCAAGCGAAGATTGAAAGCGATCTTTCTCATTTTTTGTGAAGTTAGTGAAATGAAATGAAATCGTTTATTAAGCAAGTAGGATCACTGATCACTTTTACACGTCATGTTTTATTTTTTTTCCGTTCTCTAAAAAAAATATGTTTACATTATAGAATATACGTGTTTTGTTAGATTGCAATGTTTAACATATACCTACTTATTAAGGCCTTAAACATAGTAACTATGTTTAAGTGTATGTAGTAGTACGAGTGAGTGTAGTAATTTACTTACTTTGGTGTGTATGGTGGGGGTTATATAAATAATAAATAAATATATACGGACAAATCACACAGATTGAGCTAGTCCCAAAGTAAGATTGAGACTTGTGTTATGGGATACTAACTCAACGATACTATATTTATAATAGATACATATACGATAAACATCCAAGGCCCAGGCCAATCAGGAAATGATCGTTTTCCATCATGACCTGGCCGGGGTTCGAACCCAGGGCCTCCACGTCGCAAGCAGGCGTGTTGACCGCTGCGCCACGGAGGACGACAATGTTTATGTTTGGTTACTATGTATTATACCTTAGCCGGCTATTAATATTGTAACATATAATTGTTTTTTGTCCCAAATATATAAAATAAAAATAAAATGTATCCATTTTTCGTCAAAGTATAGCTTTTCTATAGGTACACAGTTTTCTAGTATAAACGGACTTAATTTATAAAATGGCACGACGTTATTTCCCACAACAATAAACAATAATACCAAGAAAGTTAGATAAACTACAGCACATGACAGTCGCCTAGATAAAATTTGCTGGGGCGATGTATGTGGCCGGGCCCGCCGGGTACATCGTTGCAACGCAATGTATTCGTGCGCAGACGATGTAGCATCGGGGCGCTGTCGGTAAAGTGGCGCGCTTCAAAGGACTTGTCGCGACAATATTCGCTGGAGTAGTCACACACTCACACCTACGTCACTTCAGTGTCGTCCAGACTTTGAAGTAGGACTGACGTTCTTTTTGCATATTTTTTACATTGTTTTTGTTTTATTTGTTGTGTAAATATGTAATAAATAATAATTTATTGACATATAATGCAAAGCCACTGCTTCCTCCATCGTCTCGGCCGCTCAACTAAACAACGAATATTCGCCGTAGGCCGATTTCTGAATCTTCGCCCGCCAATGAGAAGAACATCGTGTATGTCTGACAAGGACAACAGATATTTTGCGCGCCAACGCGACACGAATCTTCGCCTGCTAATGTAGCGCCGGCATTTAACGAACGTTAAACATCATCAAAGTAACGTTAACGGACGTAACTTTTTGACGTACGTATGTTACGATAACCAACCGTTTGAAACAACCCGCCCTTAGTATTGTATAATTGCATGGCAAACATGTGAGCACAATGTACGAATATGCTGTAAGGCATTTTTTTGTTGGGTTAGTCTTTTTTATTGACTTGATAGTGCTCTGGCTGTTGAGAGTATGTCATGCTCACTCAAATGTCTCGCTGATGCTGGCGTGTGTGTTGGGTCATTAGGTTCCCTTCAATATGGTTGAGCTGAATGATGCTGATCCATTCGTCATGTTCGTGAACGGACGCCGTCGGAGGGGACTGGTCATCTCTTAGCTGCTACGGCGTATTTTTATTTCTGAATTGATTTTTGTGTGTTTTCCATAATGGACGCTCTCGGCGTACAATTTATTTCTGCATCGTTCTCACACGGTTGATTTCAACATGAATGATGTAATCAAATATTTGTAACAATAGCTTGAAAATTTAAAAGAGTGTCCATGGAGTTTCTTGCCCGTTCTTCTCCATAGGTACTGTTACGGAGCGGGTCGGAAGATGGTTTTTAAAAAAAACTATTTAATTAGCTAAAAGAAAGATATATTCAATTATCAAACACGTATTACAAGATACTATGCCCGACGGAAGTCCAATCCAAACTGATGGGAAAAACGGTTAGAATCGCTTACGAGAATAACAACGGTTTCCTATTGCATTCACGTAAATGCAATGGGAAACTCAGCATTTTTAATTTATATTCTAAGTAATAGTTAATCCGATATAACAACCCCCCCGTTAAGATCGATCATCACATCTGAAAGTGATGAGAGATGTAAGGGTTAATCTATGCTAAGTCTTGGATGCTAAATTGGATTTACGTCGAAGCATTACAACATATTATGACAGTGAAAACAAAAGAAACACAGTTATAATAAAAATAAAACATCGAGATAACGACTACTTTTAAGATTTATCTAAGATAGGAAGACATGAAAATAACTAGTAGGAAACAAAGAGAATAGTTACTCTAAAATTATAATTATTACAATTGATTTATCATAATTCAAGTTTTGATTCAAGATTATTAAAATTAAGATTAAAATTAACAATAAAAATTGCTTAAACAATATTTATTTATGTTTATCTTTTAACATAATAATTAATAATAGTAATACAATTAATTATCGTGAGTTTTGCTAAACAGGATGTTTCTTTTAATAGGGGTTGGCGTCACCCTTATGTCTTCTACAGACTGTGACTCATCCTTATTGATTGTTGCTAATTCATCGCCATGAAGTGTGGTTTGAGAAACAGGAACTGAATTATGTTTGGTATTATGACATTGATTAAATATTTGAATGCAGCATGGGGCATTAGTTGAACAAAAAGACTTACGGCTCTTGTATATAATATATAAAAAAGTTAACACAGAGACACACAGGCTAAAGGACAAATAGTGAGTGCTATAAGTTTGAAAATGAGATGGGTTTTCTATCTTACTAATCTCTTCCTCAAAAGAATCTAAGTGGATGCTGGCTTGCAGTAGAGAATCAAGGTTATCTAAGTTATTTAATTTTGAGAAAGGTAATCGCTGTAAGGTTTTATTCAACTTAGATCGCTCACAACAATCATCTTGTAAGATGTTGAAGTTTGATATTTTATTAGTTATATTTCCGATGAATGTTTCGCCTACAGCGGCGAATTGCAACGTCTTATAAAAAGCCTTACAGCTCCTGGGCAAGGTCAAGACACCAGTACCAAACAAAATAACGTCAGAGTTTGTGTCTTTATCGTTACAAGTTACATGACACTTGCCAGGTTCGGATTGTACTATCAGCTGTAGAAGTCCATTCCCACCTTAAAGACTACTGTCGCCTGCGCTAAACCGGCCACGCACACTACCGCATTATTTTTTTATCGCAGTCTCCGTCTTTCTTTAAAGTAATGCAAAATTTCGTTACTTCATTTGAAGTTAAGTTAGCGGCCGCACTTAACAATGGTGCTATCATAAGCGAGCGATTGTGGGTTCGATCCTTAATAAAGGCAAATCTTTTTGTTGTTTCATATAATTTAAAATTATGATAATTGATTTGTATTTTAAAGTAAAAATGTTTGCAAATAATATTTAAACGAATAGGAAAATTTATTGAATATTTATCCCAAAAAAGGTTTTTATTATATGTTTTACTATAGAGGTAATATAATAAAAAAATATATAAAAATAAAACAATAAGCGTATTATAATGCAATATACTATAAAGTTATGTATTATTCGGTATAGATATACTTATACTAACAAATGAAACAAACGTTGAAACGGCAGCATTGTAATATTTTATATAAAAGTAATCCTTGACAAACTTATGATATTGTTATGGTAAAAAATACAAAAACATTTTTGGTTGTTAGATATGAAAATTATAATATTATACATATATTATGATTAAAGAGGTTATAGCTTAATTATTCATTTTCTTAAAGAAAAGACCTGAATATTATTGCAATCATAAAATAATCTAGTAAACAGTACAATGATTGGCACTCTAAGCTGACCTTAACAAATTAAAGCTTAATTCTCGTGAATAAACGACAGTTTCTTTATTTTTAATTGTTTTAACGGGAAGTAAGAAATATAGGGATCAATAAAATACCACATTGAATCTAAAATAATAAGTTTTATTAACTTAAAAATCTAATTAAACTTATTTTTACGTAATGTTATAGTCATTGGCACTTGAGCATAGAGATTGGCACTATAAATTATATATAATCATTGGCACTTATTGGCAGTCTTATAATCATTGGCACTTTTTGAAATATTTTCTAACACCTACCTAGGTACCCACTTAAATCTTTATAAACTCTTAATGTACCTAGGTACCTAATCTTCTAATAAAATTTTAAGAAGATCTTCGTCCGTAATAGGTTTGTTTGTTTTATTTATATGTTTATTTTTCATAAGACGTTTCGTTTCTTTTGTTGCTTTACTTTCTGATTCTGTTTTAATAAGTTCAATGGGCTGACGATCTTCTATTTCCTCTGTGAATTCATCATTTTTAGTTAAATCTTTTGTTTTATCTTGATATTTAGTAGTTGAAGGCAGTAGTTTTTCCTGTTCCATAATTTCTTTGTTGCATTCTTTCTCTTTATTCTTTTCTACACTAATTAATCCTTCATTTTTTTCCGAATAAGTAGTGTTTGCTGTTTTTATTACAACATTTGAGATAATTTTTATGTTACTTGACTTCTTAGCTTGATCTGTCTTAGTTTGGCTGTCTGTTTTAATTAGGTTTTTATTTTGTTTATCAGTTTTGAGTCTGTACTTTTTATTTTGTTTGTCAATATTGCTTTCTTGGCTTTGGCTAAACGCGTTAATTCTGCTTTTTCCAGCCTAGCTTTTCTTTTATCCTCTTTTTCTTGATTTTCTTCTATCTTTTTCTGTTGTTTTTTTAGTTCCATATCTTCCCACTCTTTACTTGTCAATACAAAAGTTTGGTGTTGTTTACTTACATGTTGCTTGTGCTTTTTAATAGGTGTTTTTGGGATAGGCAGAAAGTCTTTCAATTTAGTTTGTATTTGTTGCGTTTCAAGATTTTCGTTTGGTGTGATATCCACGAGCACCCATTCACCTCCAACAAACTCTACATTTTGTCGGCTAGTCGATGGAATACAATATGCAGGTGTGATTGAAGCGTCTTCATCTGGTTTGTTTTCCTTTTGATTCTCAAAAATAACTTCAGGTGTTTTTGTAGTTCTATCCATTGATGAATCATTAGTTGTCGAAAGTGCATAAGGTAAATCTGATACAGGTATTTCTGATTCAGTAGTCTTTATTAAGATATTATCTAAATTATTTACTGAGGCGTCATTAGGTACATTTTCCTTTTGATACTCAAAAATAGCCTCAGGGGTTATTGTAGGTTCTGATGTACATATTTCCATTTCAGGCGCAAATGCAATATTTTGGTTGAATACTTCATAATCTTCATGTATCACGATATCTGAGACATCCATACTGCAGTCAATGGGTATCTCGTCAGAATTGGTTGATGGTTCCGCCAGTGAAAATGAATTTTGCGCCGAATGTTTTGGTGCTAAATATTTGTAAATTTCAAATAGCTTTTTCGCTTCAACGGATTTAGCCACTACCTGAGCCTTCATTTTCCTGATTAGCTGAGGTCCGACTATTTCTTGAAATATTTGGTAATTCATATTCACAGAACTATTATCATCTAGCATGGCACGCTGGGGTTTGGCGGGCATCAGACATTTTGTGTAATCTACTTCGTCTGGATTAAATGGGCACAACCCACACGCCTTGAAACCATTTATTAGAGTCGATTTTTTTAATTTTGGTAAAACATTATCTAAGATGGACCCAACATCAGTTTTAAGCAATGTTTTCGTCAGGTTATTTGCCCGCCATTCAAGAACAGCTTTGCGCCACATTAATTTGATGGGCCGAAATGCAGCTACGTCAGCTGGTTGCAAAAGTCGGGTTGCATTTGGATATAGAGCTATGAGTATTATGCCTAGGCTTTGGCAAAGTTGTGACAGCTCAAGAGTAGTGTGGCTTTTATGGCCATCTACAAAAAGAATAACTGGAAAAGTAACATTCTTTTTTTGCAGGGCGGGATGCAAAACGTTCTTTATGTATTGAATAAAAACCTCTGCTTTCATCCACCCATTGTCTGACAATCCAATACCCCACTCTTTAGGAACAGACTTTCGAATCTCTGGTCGCATCCTTTTCAGCGGAAATATAATCATAGGTGGTGTTGTATCACCATCAGCTCCAAAGGTAAACATGACCGTGATGCAAGACTTTGATGGGGCATGGTCTACCTCAAACATTTTTTTCACACAAAATAAAGTTAGTTTCGTCTCCATTGTATACTCTAGACGGGTCGCTAAGAATGTGAAAAAGATTATTTTCTTTCAAATAATTTTCTATCTGTGTGAACCAGCTTCGAATATTGCTTTCTGAGATTTTTGAACTAGCGGAAGTTACAGCTTCAGATGTTCTTAAAGCAATCTCGGGGTGCCTTTTTAAAAACAACTTATACCATCCCTCACCTGGAGTGTTTTCTATAAAGCTGTTCGATCTGGGATTCGCAATCAAAAATAATTTCACACTTTGTATGATATCCTCTTTACGCCGCGGGAAACCTTTTCGACAAGATTCAATTATCCATTGTACCAGCTGATTTTCTTCCTGGCTGGATAAAACTGTGTCAGGACCTGGTCGACTTTTGACGAATTCTTTGGACAACCGAAACAGCAAAGTTGCGCGTGGAATATTAAATTTTTTCGCAGCAGTTAATTTTCCCATGCCATTTTTTATAGCTTCCAAAGCTTTATCCAGCTCCGATTCTGAATACCCCTTCGAATATATCTTTCCTTCCTTAACCTTCGGCATTTTCCGTAAATCTAAAATATAACAATATATTACAGTCACAGTACAGTCATTGGCACCATCCAAAAACTATAGTCATTGGCAGTGCTAAGAATTGATTCTGTATGAAAAAGAACTTAAATGACTATGAAATAAAGTTCAAAATCTATCAAAATATCCTTTGCCTGAGATTTCTACACTTAAAATACAAGAATCAGAAAGTATAGTGATTGGCACCTATGCCAATCACCATGTCATCAAAGAAAAAAAAATCATTTATTGGCACTGCTAATAAAACTGTTGCTTTTATTTAGAAAAGCTAAAAAACATTAAAAGCCTTGAATAACTGTATTTATTATGGATAAATAAAAACTTGCATCCAGACTTACCTCAAAATAACTTTTTTGCATCGAAATCTAGCCACTAAACCTTAACTTTTCTTAAATTTATAGCAGACTCAACGCAACACATTTTTGAAACAGCTGTAAAAGAGAGATGGTTGACGTTTGAGACAAAACGAAGAGTTGCCAGTATAAAGAATTGTATTTTCTACCAATTTTTGTATTGCCAAAGCATAAACAGAAAATATTATTCTTAATATTCAGTTTAATTTAAGAAAGTGCCAATCACTAGGGGGGTGCCAATATAAGTACCGTCTACCCTACTAAAACACAAAATAGTGCTTATTACATTTACAATTTTTTTGCGTGTATAGCATGGTATTAGTGCTGTCATCCTGCAGTGACTTTTTTCGGAGTTTGATGGCATGAGATTATAATCTTCAAGCGCTTTCTTAGTTCAAAAGTAAACGAACTTATTTCTTATCGAATTCCGAAATTATTGTTTTTATAATTTACCAAAAGTAATTTGTATTGAAATTGCAAAAGGCGACATCTGTTAGCCATTAAGCCAACCGAACATATTACTGTCACTTAGCTAAATTACTTTAGAGATGGTTTAGAGTCCGTTATTAAGATATATAATGGTATATATTTAAAACACTCTGTAGGACACTTCTGCACTGTGATTGTTATAAATAGTTTTTTTTTTTTTGTTTAGCTCGATAAGACTCCACCAGTCGCGCCAGTTTATTTTTAAACCACAAATGCAACCTCCCTTCTTCGCAAGATTTAAAAGTTTATTCAACGGTAAATATTGTCGTTTCGTTTCACTTGTCTCGACAGCTACCTTCGTCCTCCAACCTCTTGACCTTGACCTCCAACGGCTTACAGTATTTCTCTAAAACAATAAACATTTTATTACAGACTTGCAACAAGCTATTAGTTTGCACCTTAACACAAATAATAATAAAAACAACTTACACAAAAGCCGGTTTCATGTGATATTTGAGATATATTGCTGCATATGTCTGCATATTGATAAAAAAAGTAAAACTAATAACACAAACTGGTAACTATATGTTCACCAACTAACAACAGCTAAGTAATATTATTTGAGTTATTGTAGCTAATAATAGTTATTGTAGGTAGCGGAATATTTTTTGTGAAGGAGTGATTCAGATTCTTTCAAGTCTACCGTCATCTTTTTATAATGACTCTAATATAGAAAAAATCTTAAAAGAAAGTATCATCTTTAAGTTGCGGATCGGTATTTTAAGATATTTTTGTTGTCAGCATTCATAACTCACCAATAAACATTTAAAAAATATTTTGTAAGTTATCAGATTTGAACTCGAACCACCTTGAACGCCTATCAAGGCGAAAACCGTTAGGCCATTGAAACACTTACTGTGGACGTTGAAATTAGTAAGTAGTACCTAACAATCATAAGCGGGCAGCAAAATGTATGAGTGTGTATCAAACTTTATTATAGAAGAAGGTCGTAACTACAACTAGTATTGCTTGGCCATAGTTTTGTGAGATTGCAACTCGACTTTTGGTCTTGACTGTACAAAAATCCAGCGGTTTAAAGTTAACTTATGAAATAGATCGATTGAGCCATGAATAAGCTTTGTTACACATATATCAGGAAGTTTGCTAATTACGTCACTTAAGAGAGTCGTTTCACACGTAGGGCTGGTGATCGCTGAAAACACATTAGTTAATACGCACACATAACACTTATCACTTATTATTTTACACTTGTCTATGTCTGTTATAAGTGAATAAAACATTCGGTCGGATGTAATCGCTACATATGAGCTAGTTGGCTCGATAAGAACGTAGGTATCGGGTTTCGACATATCGTAAGGAACAGGTAGTGGAATTATCCTATATAGGTCATAGGCTTGTGGTAATATAAGAGGGATCTTAACGACAATAATAACTCTATTTAAATGGAAAAAACGCGCAAGTTGTGAAATATCGATTAGGGTGTGTATATTCTGTAACGTTAAAGGTACAGGAAGTTCATAATGATTAGGAAGATTATTCCTATGCTTATCTAATTCACTATACAACTGATGCGGACTGAGTACAGTAGGATGCAAAATGTTGAGTTTCGCGAAAAGAATTGCATTATTAATATCTTCAATATCGAAAGACAAAGTCATTATGATGGACTCTAATGAATGTAATAAAGAGCTTAACTCAGATTTAATTTCTAATGTCTCGTTACTATTTATAACCGTTTCTAATATTTTATAGATTGTTTCCATATTCCGTAATATGTGATTTTCGTTTTCATTCACCTTAGATATAGTGTTATTGAAGTATGATATAGTCGATTTAATTACATGAATATTGTCTTTCATGAGATGAGCAAGACTTTTTTATCCGTCTGTACCTCTTCTATGGCTTTTGAGAATCTTATCGCGTCCTCAGAGTCTAAAATGCCAAAAATGGTTTTTAGCAGTGAGCCACCGAGATCCATGAGACCTCTTTTAAAACGCCTATTGGGCTTTTCATCAGCCAATAAATATGATATAGAAGAGAATTTGCTTACGTTAAGAATATGACGATTTTTTAAAGCGGATAACGAATTAATACAGTCGGACTGTATTTTAGAAGAAGTTAGTGAGTTACAAAATACGTTAAGTTTTTCAAATAAAAATTCGACCTTATCTAGGTTAGGTTGTACATGACTTATATCTACGTATGCTATAACATTCCAATCATTATTAGTAAACTTAATATCTAAGAGCTTATCAAAGTAGAGGCCGGGACTGCTGACGATAGAAGAAACATATTCGCATATGATCGGCAGTGGCAGCGTCGATCTGAAATAGCAATGAAGCGCTCGTGTATCATTCATTACGTTGCTAATATTATACTTGTGACTGTTACGTCACCGGCCGGCTTGATTTCATCGTAATGGTGACGTACATGTTTACGATTAATGAGTAGTGTAACGGAATGGTTGCCATTCAACTTTATTATTTTGTAAGGGCCTTTCCATACTGGAGATAGTGCCTTATTCTGCTTATGGTGACAACGGACATATACCATATCTCCTGTTTTATAGGATAATGGCTTCGTGCGGGAATCATAATAAGTTTTTGATTTCTCTTTAGAGGATTGGATATTTTGGAGAGCTTTCTGACGACTATAGTATAGTCGGTGATTAAGGGCCCGGATGTAATCCGTATAGGTATTAGTATCGAGAGTATCGATACTTGAAGGTAAGTAGGGTTTGAACCCGAAAAGTAATTCCAGGGGTGAGTAACCTGTGGTGCTATGTATATTTGAATTATATGCTATCATAGCACTGGGAATATAGAGGTCCCAGGTGTGTTGATTCTCACCTATATATGATCTGAGATACTCTTTTAGAGTAGAATGGCTGCGTTCAAGGGCACCGCATGTCTGAGGGTGGTAAGGAGATGCGAACACGTGTTTAATGTTAAACAGCTTCTCAAGTTGTTTGAAGACATCAGAGCAGAAGTTGGTGCCTTGATCGGATATTATTAGTTTAGGAATTCCCATATGAGATATGAATAGGACTAAAGACTTCGCTGTTTCTTCGGCAGAACAGGATTGCATAGGATAGGCCTGAGAAAATTTAGTTAAGTCATCTTGTAGAGTAAGCAAGAACTTATATTTGTATTCATGTGTTTCAGGGAGTGGGCCGACTAAATCAAGATAGAGTTTTTCATTAGGCCGAGATGCCGTTGACGTGATAATCATAGGGGCCTTATTTGTTTGTTTTAAAGGTTTATTTATTTGGCAAGAGCGGCAATTTTTCACATAATCATCGATATCTTGCCTCATGTTTTTCCACCAGAATTGAGTTTTGATTCTTTCAAACATGCGTGATATACCTGGGTGACCAGCTAGAGGAGAATCATGATTATCTCTAAGAATGCGTTTGACCTCGTCAGGGGTCGGATATCGGATAGAGTTACGGTAGATGTTGACTTTAATGTTCGTGTTGTGAAATAGAAATGATAAAATATTATAAATTTTTGTGTAAGATAATTTTGTGTAAGGATCTGTAAAATCTGATATCGCGAATTCTTTTTCTTCTATGTACCAATACTTTATCATGTCTCTATAATCACGAAGGAGGTTATATGTCCTTATAAGTCATTTCGTCATAATGATTTATTTTTAGAAATAAATGAGTGAATAAATGATCATTATTAGAGGTAGAATAGTAAGTGTTTAATTCGCGTTCTACGTCGCAAATGTTAGGTTCGCTAGTGGAGGCATCCATAATATCCTTGCAATAAGGGACAGATTCGTCTAAGTCAATGGATGTCGGATAGGCAATAAGTTTACACTTTGCTCTCATTAACGACTCGTTGTGTTCTTGGATGATGGTGTCGAATGACACATCGGATTGTTTTATAATTTTAAGAAACTGCTCGTAAGTTTCTGATATGGATGCTGAATTATGTGAGTCTTCTTCGTTATTAGATGTTTCTGCCGGGTTGCAGATAATCGAGTTAGAACCTTCATTATCCTGTAATACATTTACAGGGAACCGAGATAAAGCGTCGGCGTTTGCGTTTAATTTACCTTTCTTATAAACGATTTCGTAGTCGTACTCCTCAAGTTTCAAACGCCATCTAATGAGTCTAGATCCTGGGTCCTTGACATTGAAAAGCCATACCAGAGGTTTGTGGTCTGTAATTATTTTGAATTTACGACCAAACAAGTAAGGGCGAAATGTTTTTACGCCGAATAAAATCGCTAGGAGCTCTTTTTCAATAGTTGAATAGTTGCCCTCGGATTTATTTAGGGTACGCGATGCATATGAGACGGGTTTGTCAGAACCGATTGCCTTGAGAGAGTACGGCTCCTATCGCATAATTGGAAGCATCGGTTGTTAAAAGGAATGGTTGTGTAAAATCAGGATATTGAAGCAGAGGCGCTGAAGTTAGTTTATCCTTGAGGGTGGTGAACGCTTGTTCTTGACCATGCGACCATTGAAATATAGCATCCTTTTTCAGAAGGGCAGTCAGTGGTTTAGTGATTTGGGAGAAGTTATTAATAAAACGACGATAGTAGCCGACTAGCCCTTGAAATGATTTTATATCCTTCGGATTCTTGGGAGTAGGGAATTGAGAGACGGCCTTGACCTTGTCGGGATTTGGACAGACACCTTTATCTGTGATTATATGACCAAGGTAAGCGACCTCGCGTCGCAAGAACTCGCATTTGTCTGGTTGAAGTTTTAAATTAAATTTTCGGATGCGGTCGAAGATTAACCTGATTTTTTCCATATGAGATAACAAGTTACCACTGTAGATTATGATGTCATCAAGATACACATATGTGTGGAGGCCTTGGAGACCAGAAAGGACAGTGTTCATCAACTTCTGGAAGGTTGATGGAGCATTTTTAAGACCAAAAGGCATCCGCAGGAATTCGTAGTGCCCTGCAATGCTAGAATTTGTGTTTATTGAGAACCCCGTTTTGTGTGCATCTAGGGGATTGAGCTTGGTCTGATGGAAGCCACTTGACAGGTCTAATGTGCTAAAATATTTTGAGTGACCTAACTGATCTAAGATATCAGTGATAAGCGGCAAAGGATAACTCTCAGAGACAGTGACGTCATTCAGACGGCGGTAGTCTATTACTACACGCCATTTCTTTTTCCCAGAAGCGTCCATCTTCTTAGGGACTACCCAAACGGGGGCGCTCCAAGGTGATGTTGACGGACGTATAATATTTTGATCAAGCATCTTACGAATTTGTGAGTCCACTTCTTCCTTGTGGCACTCAGGGAAACGGTAACATTTTACGTGAATAGGGGGCGCATCACCCGAATCTATAGTATGCTCGATCGCGTTTGTGAATGATAAAGGTTCACCTTCTAAGTGAAAAATATCTGTGTACTCAGAACAACATTCTAGCAAAGCTTCTTTTTCTTCAGAGTTTAGATGAGAACAGCGTATGAGATTTAATACCCTTTGCGGTCTGTCAGATTCAGAATAGGATAAAGCGTTCACGGATTCGTTTGAATCTGAGGTAATATTTCGTTCAAGAGGTGTTAACTGGACCTTAAAGTTTTGAACTTGGACATCAGAATCAGTAGTATTTAAGACGGTTACGTTAATTCTTTTATTAGGTTTTATAGTAACAAGACAATTTGCGAAATAAATACCTTCGCTTATAGAGTGATCTAATAATAGACCCTCATTGTTATCTCATAATGTTCACGCGAGTAATTAGATACTGCGCATTCGATGACCGCTTCGGAGCGAGCGGGGATGACGTAAGTCGGTTGAATATAGTTAATGTCCAGACTCTGTCCGCATATATGAATCGATTGTGAGTTATAGTCTATATTGGCTTTAAAATGATTTAAAAAGTCGCTACCCATGATACCATCATACTCTAAATTAATATTATCGTCAACTACGTGAAATTTATACTCGTGGCAATTATTTTCCGAAGTAAAGTCTAATTGACATGTACCTAAAGTTTCTGAATAAGTGCCAATGTTATTAAAGCCTTTTATCTTAACTATTTCGCGAGATAATTCAGGCGCTTTGGTTAAACTTGACAGTTTGATCAAACTAATACTCGCTCCCGTATCGATAAGAAGACACAACGGATGAACAGAAAGCGAAGTAGTTATATATATGTGAGGCAGTGACACTTTCTTCGAGTATGAAGATATCTCATAAACAGGGATTTCAAGATTAGTTTTAATTTCCTCTTTAGACTGCGGCACAGTGGATTCATTGTGAGAGGGAAGATTCGGACTCAGCGATACAGCGGCTCTATTAGAAGCGCGTTGAGGTAAAATGGTATTTTGACTCGACGGAACAGCGGTTATCTTTGGAGTATGGCGAGATGAGACAAAGGTTTGACTCAGCGAAACAGGGACTCCCTTTTGAGCATGCTGAGGTGAAGCGGACTTTTGACTCAACGATTCAGAGGCTCTTGAAAGAGTGTGTTGAGATGCAACAGGATTTGGACTCGACGAGACAGAGACTCTCGGAGGAGTATGTCGAGATGAAACAGAGGGACGACTCAGCGAAACAGGGACTCTCTTTGGAGCATGCTGAGATGAAATATGTTTTTGACTCAACGATTCAGGGACTCTTGGAAGAGCGTGTTGAGGTGAAATAGAGGGACGACTCAGCGAAACAGGGACTCTCCTTGGAGCATGCTGAGATGAAACATGTTTTTGACTCAACGATTCAGGGACTCTTGGAAGAGCGTGTTGAGATGAAACAGAGGAATGACTCAGCGAAACAGGGACTCTCTTTGGAGCATGCTGAGATGAAATATTGTTTTGACTCAACGATTCAGGGACTCTTAGAAGAGCGTGTTGAGATGAAATGTCATTTTTATGCGATTTATGTATAAAGGTACGAGTGCCTAATTTATCCGGATAAACGGCACGCTTTCGTAATCCGTGGGGTTAGTTTAAAGAGTTATTATGGTCGTCATCATTTTCACACGGAATATAATAAGGCGTCGGTGATATCGGCGACTCGAATGTAATATGATTCATTGCAGCCGGTCTGTCGCGATTGTCGGAATTAGATATATTACGCCGTTCATTATTATATTTTCTTTTACAACATTGAGTAATATCATGACCCTTATTTTTACAATATTTGCAGAAAAGTTGATTATTAGATGATGACCTCGAGTTATTAAATGATGTTGATGGTTGAGGGTCCGACGGAGCGTGTGGTGGCCCCGTGCGCTTTTGTCTCTCCCGGCATTCAGGATCCGAGTGCCTGGACTTACCACAGACCCTACATTTAGGTTTCATAGATGTTTTATAAAGGAGGTTTTGTATCTTTTCTTCCTCGAGAGCCACGTTAATCGCATCATTAAGTGATTTTGGGCTTCTGCATCTGACATTATTGCTAAGTCGGGGATGTAACCCTAAAGTAAAAGTAAATAAAGCCAAATCTTCGGTCATAGCTATACGACCGGATATATCCCTTTTTAGGGATTTAGAATTATAAAGGAGACGGGCGAAAGTTCATACAAAGTTGGGCCTGATTGGACAGCCACGATTATTGCATTAAATCATTACAATATTATTACTATTTAAAAAATAAAACTTTATTTAGAATGGCAGAAGCGGAGAAAAAAGAAATAGGGTATTATTAGCTTGCACAAAACTAACCTCATTTGCTTTTTTATAAGTTTTCTACAAGCTGTCAGCGCTCTTAAGGTATTAAATATACCTTAAGAGCGCTGACAGTACTTATTCAGACTTTTTTGTAGACTAGATTTTATCAGAATGTATTTTTATGACATTAACAAATCATGAGTGTGGTTTCCAAAGGGCTGGCGGCGCTTAACTGCATATTAAATGTTACAAAGGTTAAAAAGAATTAGGAAAACCATTTACAATCTAATTATAGAAAAGAGTAAGCAAGAATAAAAATCACATTTATCTTATATCGATTTATTAATCATCCAATTCATCATATACAATTAATGCTGGCAAAGGAAGCGAAGCTCGTGAGAGAGCAGGACTCCCAGCGCCCTCACGCCTCTAGCCGAAGCAAAAGACGCCCTGGTCGGGAGACAATATCGAACTCCCGGCCATCATAGGCGCTGGTATGCGGGTTAAACAAAAAAAAAAGAATCAAAAAATAATTTATTTAAAATAGCCTGAGCATCAGCACTTTTTGAACATCGTTATTACATAAGACAGTCCCCCAAAACGCCCACCCATCGACACTTCCTAGTGCTTTCGCTGGACAGAAGCAGCGGAACAAACTCCCCAGCAACACAGCTGTCTGTTCATTTAAAAAAAAACTTGACTTTATACAATACTATGTAGGTATAGTAATGAAGACAAGAAAACACAACAACAATGAAATTATTTATTATATACCAAACGCCAAAATACCAATCCGTTTACCTTAGACCGAGAAATTACAGTAATATTGTTTTATAGCCTCTCTCCATTAAAAGAACTGTCAACTAAAATATAAGTAAAATATGTTTTTGAACTAACATGTCTTGATTTAATTCGACCTCTCAATAGCCAGCAAGAATGAGTGTATGTTGACAGTTCTCTTAGTAGGTTACTGTCCATATTTCGACACACTTCTGTTTCAGATCTACCATCTTCTCGTATATGCTCAGTGAGCACACACACACGGCTAGGTCATATTATGGTGAGCACTGCTCACCATAATATAACCTAGGCTGTTTAATTTGGTAAATACCTAAAGATACTTTTATTAAATCACTGTGTGAGCTGTGGAAAATCATTTATCATTTTGAACATTTATTCTTGAAAAATCAGCCCTACATCGGTTTATATTATTTTGAATGACATAATAACCTAAATCTTTTTCTCTGTTCATATTGTCATTGATTATTTGTAAAATATCTTCAGCATCAACACGATTTGTAATGGGAGACTGAAAAGCATTTAATAGTAAGGCAGCCTTAAAACCAGTCATTAATTGTTTTGAAGCAGTATTAAAATAATCTTGTCTAAATAATTTAAAAGCTCTCCTATGCCTTCTGTTCACCACTTCAACAACCCATACGCATATGGTGACGGCCCTTGATTTATTAGCTTCTAATCAGGAATGCTGCCATTCACCCTCCGGCAATGATGATGGTAGGTAAGTTCTATAACCTAGTATTATAAATGTATTTATCCTGGGGATAAACTGTTGAGTGCCCTGTGACACAGCTACGTTGGTGGTAGACTGTGAAGTTGACTGCAAAGTTGTAGCATCATATTCACTTGTGAAATCTACTGCTGCTGAAGATCCAGATGATCCAGTCATAAAATGATGAGCATTTCTATCAGCTGTCACCCAGCAATGATGACATATGAGAGCTCGAGCTCTTGAAATCTGGAAAAAAAATTATATCATGAGTCTCTTTCTAAAAAAAGTAATACATCACTCAGTAGTCGTAAGCAATTCTGTAAGACCTAACTTCTTTGCTAGATACTAATTTAAATGTCCATGCTAGTAATAATTAATTATTGTTGATACACTGTTTGTTCCGTTCCTACAGACAAACCATGAAAACGGTTTTGTGCTTTTATCTCAATGTATTGTGCACTAGGTTAAGAAAATAAATAATAATAATAACGCAAATCTCTTCTAATCTACACCTTCGGGAAATACAGGCTGCAATATAATTAGTTGTGTTTTTTTACAATGCCTAGATATATTACACTAACTTTTCCATATAATTTTTTCTCATGAATGTGACACTAATTTACATTTCAGAGATTAGTGTGAAAAAAAAAAACTGTAGTATACATAGATTACCCTGTGGTAGTATAAAATACAAAACAACTAAACCTAATAAAAACTTACAGTCCGAGGCAATATCCATTCAGAAATGACTGCATGAATTCTTCTTTCACGTTGAGTGTTAGTCACTTGGAGATGTCCAGTCATTGGAGATGGAAGTTGCTCATCTATGCCCAAGGCATTCACAGCTAAATCTCTGCATCCTTGGTAAATGTGATAAGATCTATTAACCTACAACAATATTAGATTATTATTTACAGCTTCCACAAATAATAATTACAGAATTATGATGCAGAACATTGTTTATATTCTTTGCACAAAATAGAAACAGTGATAAAACTGTATCTTTCAGAATTGCATCACTTCTTACTGAGATCATGCTGATACTAGGATTAATATTGATGTTTTCATATAAGGTCATTCAATTTTAGTATTGTTTCATTGATTTTGTTGAATTCTTACAAGCTATATAAAAAGAACTATCTTCCGTAATTGATAATCAAACTGTAAATCTTACTTGGAATTCAAATAAATCAAGTGCATTATATTGAGATATATATATATTAAAATTGGAATATTATTATTGAAACTTACTTCAATAATATACATATCTAAAGGTATCCTTGTTAGACTCTACTCGAAAAATATCACAACGTGAAGTTTTAATTAAATACATACGTTTTAAATAAATACTTACCACTTGAGGTGCAATCCATTGCTCTTTATCTGAAAGAATGCTTTCCGCTTCTATTTGTCGTAACTCGTTAGGATACAATGAAGACGGTCACTCATTGTATGTTGTTTCGAAATAAGTCGAGTAAAGAAGATATCAAAGTCCGTTGTGAGAAATGCGTGGATCATCCGACAAAATAATAACCGTCAGAATCCTAAATACGTTGCCAAAGACGCAAAATAATCTATAACTACACGAAAATACAACAAAATACAATATCCACTACGGCAAGTTCAAACCCGGAAGGGAATAATTTTTGACGTTTAACGTCACGTTGTCACGAGTTTTACTATGTTGCCTGTATAATAAAAAAGTATGATTGATCGATTATCAAATCGATTTGTTGATCAATTTGTTTTAAGATGTTTTTGTAATTAAGTTAATAATATATAATATAATTAAGACCTTATATTAAAAGATTTTCTAAACCGAATCTGTAGAAATGTACTGATTCACTTTTAATTTTATTTTTTTTTTTAATAATTTGATTTATCGATTATAACTTATAAATGATTCGCATTTCATCTGGTAACATTGTTGAAAAGTGAAAGTAAAGAAAGTCAGTATTATTTCATTAAATATTATCTTTTTTATTCTGACGAATCCAGAATTAGTAATAAATGATTGAAAACAAAAAAAATAAATGAAAATTATTGACAAATAATTCATTTGTGTACAGTTCAGGCCCAAATTCGCCCGTCTCCTTTCCGATTGAAGATCGGTAAGGCAACTTTCTACACGAAGTGCGAATTGCGCAACAGTTTCATTTGCCTATTGCCTGCACGACTGTAAATCTAGCAACAAATGATGATAATGTTTTCTCAGACCGAAGTTTTGTTTAAGGAAACATTTCAATTGGTCGAAATCCTCAAATATTTTAGTAGAGCATGCGATCTGAGCTTTGCCTTCTAGGTGCGATAAAATATATTTTGTTAATAAAACCGTTTGACTTGGTGATGCTAGATCTAAGGCGTTCTGGCAATTGGTGATAAAAGCGGTAAGAGTTTCACGTTCTCCTTTATAAGGGCTAATAAAATCACAGAGCACATTGATAGGAAACTGTTCGCTCAACACGATTTTTGCCGTTTTCTTAGAAGTACTCATAGTAGTTTCATTAGTTTCTGTAGACATTATGAACTTGATAGAAAATTGAAAAGGTAAACGTATGATACAAGTATGGATAGAGTTTACGATATGTGATACCCTAGGTTATAGGAATGCCTACTCGTAATTTAAAATATTGTAGCGATAACAGTAAACTGATGTGTTTTACTCACAGACACAGGAACACGAAGTATTCGATACGCATTTCTTGGCACTGGATTAGCACGCTTACTGGAGCAGGAGTACAGCGGCGCGATAATTCGCGGCCAGCAGCAACGGGGACGTCAGGGACAGCGGCGTGGTGGCACACGACACCCGAGCGTGATAAATGCTTACACGTGGCAGCACCACGCAGCAGCACCGCGTGTCAGGGCGGCAAGGGCAATCACCTGCTCCCTGCGGCGATATCACGATAACAGGGCTCGCGTATGTCGAGCCCCCTGGATGTAAAAGAAGTGAGAGTTCTGGACGACCGGCAGGCTTACGCAAGATACTCGTAAGGCTTACTGTCGCGACTCGTCTTAATGAGGTGACACTGAGTTTGTCGAGGTGTGTTTTCACTTAGCGAAAATAAGAACACCCCGGAGATGGATTAGCTTGTCGGTAACGTAAAGTTCACAATTCACATATGATCACTCACAGTTTTTAGGATAACCACGACCCGATAGGGAATACCAGCGGAACGGTTACGGCGATATCAACACTGGTATCCCACTTCTGACACCACTGTTACGGAGCGGGTCGGAAGATGGTTTTTAAAAAAAACTATTTAATTAGCTAAAAGAAAGATATATTCAATTATCAAACACGTATTACAAGTTACTATGCCCGACGGAAGTCCAATCCAAACTGATGGGAAAAACGGTTAGAATCGCTTACGAGAATAACAACGGTTTCCTATTGCATTCACGTAAATGCAATGGGAAACTCAGCATTTTTAATTTATATTCTAAGTAATAGTTAATCCGATATAACAGTACCTACCCTTTGTAATGGGCGACTAGCTTCATCATATTGACTGACCGACCTTCTGACAATTCAAAAGTGCCTGTAACTGGTTTATTTGAAATAAATGCTTTGATTTGATTTGATTTGATTGCATTGCTACTTTCCTCAGTTTCTAATATCACTTAGTTATAAAGACGTTACGGTGACAATATAGGTACCTACGACTATCAATAATCAGACAATAATAATTACAAACTTTGCCAAATAAATATAGGTACATTTTAGTTAGTAAACAAAAAAAATCTGTAGGTATGTATTTTTATAGTGATTTTTTTTTTACTATCAGGTTTTGATTACTTTGTCAAAGATGTTGAGGTTGTATTTTATTGTCTCTGGCTAATGACAGTTATAAAGAAATTAAATTTTTGAGTTTAGAAGATTCACTAGACAGGAGAAAAATGTTTTATTGTTTTCGATAGTATCTTGAGTAGCAAGACTGCAATCAAAGAAAAATGTTGATATAATATTGTAATGTTTTTTTATAGAGTTTTTGGTGTTTGAAAGTGTGGCTTAAAAGAATAAAATAATGAAGTGTTTATTATGGCCTTTAAATTTTTGAAGTTATTTAAAATGTAAAGGATCCCAGAAGGTACTGTCTGCATTCAAATTACTATTTCATCATAACTACAAGAGGTTATGGGCCCAGAATGGCTGCAGCAGTAAGCTAGTAATTCAAAATGTTTTAAAGACCTGAAGATTTACATTCTGGAAATCATGTGTTAAAATTTTATTAAAAAAATGACGGACGAGTTATCAAAATTAGATACGAATACAGACTATAAATTGGAAAAAGAAACTAAAATTATTCTTATATTCAAAAGGCCTAAATTGTGTATTGGAAAATTTGGATGAGAAAGGAAAAGATAAAGATTTTAACTGCAAAGATGCAAAAGCCAAATATATCATTATCAATTCAGTCAATGCGAAATACGTAGGAAGAATAATCGACAGTGAAACAACAAAAGATGTTTAAAACATCTTTTGTTGTTTCACTCTCGATCAAATATTTTTAGGAAATTAAGAGACGCAATAGTGTCACTTATTGCAAGATTTTTATAATTATAAATTTAAAAAGAATAATATACTAGAAGATATTGGCGATTTAATGAACATTGTTTCATCCATCAAAAGTACAGGTTTGGAATTAAGTGAAATGGCAGTTATGTCAAAAAATTTGTGTGCTCTGCCGAAAGAAATGTCAAAGGGGAATGCCAAGTCGCCATAGTAATTTAGGCCCACTGTGCACACAAATTTAAAATAATGATAATAATAGGGGGCAATTGTAACAATTAATCAGTAAAAGAAATGCTTTACAAAAAACTTAGTGTTTCAAAGTTATTTAAGATTCTTTTATTCCATCAGTACTGTTTATGTCAATACACTCGGAGTCAAATAATACAAAAAACATTGTAGTTTCACATCTTTATTCATTTTGTTCATCTTCATATATCACTAAAAATTGTGCCGGTGTAAAAATATTATTCTGATGCCGTGCCCATCCTAAGTACCATACTGTCATAACATGGGACAACATCCTACAGTGTGGCAGCCGACAATACAGTTACAGCAGTACTGCTGTACTGCTGCGCGGCCTGTGTTAGCAGTGCTGACTAAAACATACATAAAGTATACTTTGCGACTAACATAATAGTTAGCGATTCTGACCCTCGTCAGTGAACAGTTATGTCCAAATATATTGCCATTCATGGTTCTATTTCTAGCATTAGTGCACACTTCAATAATAATATATTTTAATAGTATAATATAATTAAAAAGGCTGCAAGTGCAAATGTTTCTCTATGCTTGCCTGATAATCTCGGTACTTCTGCAGGAATTTTCTCAAATCGCTGTTTGGAAAATCTTAAATAATAATGAACAATAATGATCTGCCATAGTCTGAATATTGTCAAAATCTAAATGCATTATCATATTATCTTTCACTAAAGAGTAGTTCTTCTATTTGTTCAGAGTTAAATGTTCTAATAGGATTTAATATTGATTGCACCAATAAATACTGGTCAAGTGATATGAGCAGATTCTACAATCTGAAGGCACATAGTAATTATATATAATCGCAAAGTAAACTTACGCGTAGTGATACTGGGACTAAAAGTCTTTCAACACTGTTACAATCAGGGAAAAAAACAATGCCGTTGTGTACTTGGGGCCTGTATGTAATTTGGCAGTATTACTTGATCACTGGTATGTATATCTGCATTTCTTTCTTCTGCTTGGGTAGAAGTCATGGTACACCAAATTATCACTGGAAACTTGTACCTGAAAGAAAAGATGAGTAAAGTTTTAAAGTCAGCTCTTAAAATACGTCTAGAATAGTATTGTTAAATAAGATTTCTAATAAATACGTAAGTACATCTGCCCAATCCATCATTGTTGTATAAGACATCGAACTTCAGCGATTTCCAAAGTATATCTTCGCATTCTGGATATATTCAAACCACCGTTTACACAACGTATTATGTTTTTCGCCAGCTGACACGCTGACAGTGACAAGTAAGACTTTGACATAACAAAAGCAAGTTGCCATAAAAAGTATTTATATATTTTTCGAAAAGGTCGATTTATAGATATACATATTTCTTTATTAATAGTAATTGGAATAATCCATACTAATATTATAAATGCGAAAGTAACTCTGTCTGTCTGTCTGTCTGTCTGTTACGCTTTCCCGCTTGAACCTCTCAACCGATTTTGATGAAATTTGGCACAGACAATCTTTAGACCCTGAGAAAGAACATAGGCTACTTTTTATCCCGGGAAAAATAGATGATCCCGAGGGAAATCTAAAAAGCGCGATATAACCGAACTCCACGCGGGCGAAGCCGCGGGCGGAAAGCTAGTAATTATTATAAAAGGAGATTTTTGGGAATTAATGAATGTTTGCTTAGAAGAAAATGAACGGTTATCCATACTAATATTATAAATGCGAAAGTAACTCTGTCTGTCTGTCTGTCTGTTACGCTTTCCCGCTTAAACCTCTTAACCGATTTTGATGACATTTGGCACAGACAATCTTTAGACCCTGAGAAAGAACATAGGCTACCTTTTATCCGGAAAAATTTGATGTTCCCGAGGGAAATCTAAAAAGCGCGATATAACCCAACTCCACGCGGGCGAAGCCGAGGGCGGAAAGCTAGTTAATAATAAACGAAAACTGATTATTCGTATTAATACCTGCCAACATTTTTTTGTAAAGGCAACATTTTGAGCTCATGTTTTATTCAAGTCAGTTCAAGTTCCATTAGTTTAGTCGTTTTAATGCTTAATATTTTTAAAAAAATGTTGCTTTCATTCAAAGACTTATGAGTACGTGGAAGATATTTGAAAAATATCAACATATTTTTTTTTGTAAAACCAAACCCCTGTGCACGTCTGGGCCTAAACCTGGCATTCCCCTTTAGAGCTCCATGGGAGTCTACAAATGCAGACGAGAGAAATATGACAAATTTGACATCGAGAATACAATTGGAGCTAAAAAACAAGGAAAAATACAACGAAAAAATACAAACAGAAGGTGAAACATTTTTAACAATTAAAACGTGCTTCAGTTGCGGTAGAAAGGGACATATTGCTAAATTCTGCAGATCTTTACAAGAAAAAGGAGGAAATAACACAGTAACCTGCTATAAATGCTTAAAAAAAGGACACAAAAGTACAGAATGCTCGGAAAAATATAACTGTGTGTTTTGCAAAATCAATACACATTATTCAAAATTTTGTTTAGGATAACCACAATTTTCGGTAAGTAATTTTGTAACGAGGAATACAAAACAGTAGAATTCATATTGGACTCTGGAGCAAGTAGTCATATAATTAACTCTGAGGACTTTCTGAATAATAAAGAAAGTTGTAATTATAAAATTTCGACAGTAGATGGCAACACGCATATCATTAATGCAAAAGGAAAAGTAATATGCAAATCAAACACAAGTTCTCATAATATCACCTTCAATGATGTGTTACTAGTCCCGAAGTTGAAGAAAAATTTAATATCAATTTCAAAAATAGCTGATAATAATTACAAAATTGTATTTTTCAGAAAGAGTTGTAAAATCTATGAACAAGATGGCAGCTGCTTACTTGCTGGAGAGTTAAGGAGTGATGGACTGTATTATGCAGAGTTGTTGACTAACCAAACAAAAGCAAGTAAAAGTTTAATAAAGGTAGTGAATTACACTAGAAATGACAATAAAAATGTGAATTTTTGGCACAGAGCTCTAGCACATACACCTGTGTTCAAAACTAGAAAAATAGTAAATGGTATAAATTCAAAATATATTGATAACTAGCTTTCCGCCCGCGGCTTCGCCCGCGTAGAGTTCGGTTATATCGCGCTTTTTGGATTTCCCTCGGGAATATCAATTTTTTCCGGAATAAAAGGTAGTCTAAACCTTCCTTAAGAATCACTCTATCTATTAAAAAACCGCGTCAAAATCCGTTGCGTAGTTTTAAAGATCTAAGCATACATACGGACATACAGCGAAAGCGACTTTGTTTTATACTATGTATTGATAATATTGACACCTGTGAGGTTTGCATACGAGGTAAGCTTTGTAGAAAACCTTTTAGTACTGAAAGACATAGACCCACAAGACCACTAGAAATAATTCATAGTGACATATGTGGTCCAATTGATACTGAGACATATGATGGTTACAAGTACTTTATCACCTTTTTAGATGACTATACTCATTTTGCAAAAATTTTTCTCATGAGGTCTAAAAATGAGGCTTTTTCAAAAATAATAAATTATGTAAACTTCTCTGAAAATCAATTTAACTCTAAAGTAAAAACATTCAGATGTGATAATGGTGGTGAATATACATCAAACAATTTAAAAAAATATTGTATACATAAAGGAATTGCAATAGATTATACAACACCTTATACTCCACAACACAATGGTAAAGCTGAGCGGTTAAATCGAACTATTATGGAAAGAACCCGTGCCCTATTATTTGACATGAAATTACCAAAATATCTAAGGGGTGAAGCGGTGTTAACAGCTACATACCTAACTAATAGATGTTCTAACAACATCAATGAGAGAACGCCAGCAGAAATGTGGTTCAATAGAATTCCAAATTTAAAACACTTAAATATTTTCGGTTCGTTGGCATATTTAAATAAGTATGTTGAATAAAAACAAGGGACAGTGTTAAACAACAAAATTAAGAATAAATGATCATTTCATTTGTTTCAAAGTTGATTCTGGAGCACAAAGCAACGTTTTATCAAGAAAGGACTTTAAAAAATTAGGTTTACCAGAGAAATGTGTTAAGTCAACTAAAGCTGTTATTAGGTCTTTCACTAATGATAAAGTACCTATCATAGGTAAATGTATGTTACAATGCTACTATAGAACAGATTGTTTTACAATTGAATTTTATATTGTTGATTCAGATTGTCATAATATATTGGGTTTGATAAGCTCTGAAATCCTAGGTTTGATAAAATGTGTAGATGAGTTGGCTTCAGCTGACAAAACACCAATATCTGTAAAGTATAGAAGTTGATTTGATGGTCAAGTGGGATGCATTCCTTGTGAAGGGAAATTGGAAGTTGATGGTACTGTTAAGCCAGTAATATCACCTGCTAGAAAGATACCTTATGCTCTTCAACCCAAAGTTAAAAAAGAATTGGATTCCATGGTAGAAATGAATATTATTGAGCCTGTCACAGAGCCTACCGAGTGGGTAAGTCAAATGGTAGTTGTACAGAAAAAAGATTTATCGTTAAGGATCTGTCTTGATCCAAGGCCCCTGAATAAAGCACTTAAAAGAGCACATTTTCCTTTTCCCACGATCGAAGATATTTCATCTCGCATATTGAGGGCTAAGTATTTTTGCAAGTTAGATGCACAGTTTGGGTTTTGGTCTTTGCCCTTGGATAAATCTAGTTCCCGGCTGTGCACTTCTCAGACGCCTTGGGGTAGATACTGTTTCAAATGTTTGCCATTTGGGATCAGCCCAGCGCCAGAAATTTTTCATAAGGTTGTGTTTGAAACGTTTAAAGACATCCCAAATGTTAGTACTTTTCAAGATGATGTTCTGTGTTGGGCAGATTCTAAAGAATCTTTACAATCAATTCTTGAGCAAGCATTAGAGAAAGCTTCTCAAAATAATATTAAGTTTAATGCCAAGAAATGCCAGTTTTTTGTTCAGAGAGTTACTTTTTTAGGCCATGTCTTTGATGAGAATGGCATGCATATAGATAATGATAAAGTAAAAGCGATTTTGAAGTTAAAAACTCCCACAGATAAGAAATCACTGCAAAGAATTTTGGGCATGTTTAATTATCTTTCAAAATTTATTAAAAAAAATTCAAAATTGACTGCTCCTCTCACTCTCTTAAAAGATGACATTGAATTTATATGGCAAGATCACCATAGTAAGTGTTATGACAAATTGAAAAATGTAATTAGTAAAGCTCCAGTGTTAGCCTATTATAATCCTACTGAAAATCTAACTTTAAGTGTTGATGCTAGTTCACTCGGCTTAGGTGCAGCATTTATTCAAAAAGGTAAGGCTATGCTTCTAGGGTCTTAACTCTTGCCCGGACCAAATACTCGCAGATTGAAAAAGAATTGCTAGCAATTTGTTTCGGAGTTGAAAAATTTAGACAATACATTCTTGGCAGGGAGACTATCACAGTGGAAACAGATCACAAACCGATACTTGGCATTTTCAATAAACCTCTGTGTGAAGTCCCTACAAGGTTACAACGTATGATGCTGCAATTGCAACCATATAGATTAAAAGTTGTTCATACCCCTGGAAAGTATTTATATACTAGCTTTCCGCCCGCGGCTTCGCCCGCGTGGAGTTCGGTTATATCGCGCTTTTTAGATTTCCCTCGGGATCATCTATTTTTTCCGGGATAAAAAGTAGCCTATGTTCTTTCTCAGGGTCTAAAGATTGTCTGTGCCAAATTTCATCAAAATCGGTTGAGAGGTTTAAGCGGGAAAGCGTAACAGACAGACAGACAGACAGACAGACAGAGTTACTTTCGCATTTATAATATTAGTATGGATTGCTGATACATTGTCCCGGGATTCCACGCGAACGAAGTCGCTGGCGGCCGCTAGTTGTATACATATATGGAGTTTGCATGTTTGTTCAAAAACATAAAGAATTATTTAAAACAGCTCAAGAAATAAGCTCTCGAAGTCGGCGTGATCAGTACAGACTTGTGCTGGATGAGCTGCCTAGATCAGCGAAATATAATAAAAAAACGCTCTGGGTATGTGTGTGCGATTCTATTACAATTTACCAAGTATGTTTAAAACATTAAATTGTGAATTGTTTAAAATTTAATTGTATAAATGGCTCAATAATAATAACTTTTATAATATTAATGATTTTTTAAATGGAATTCAAATCTATACTAATATATAAAGCTGAAGAGTTTGTTTGTGCGCGCTAATCTCAGGAACTACTGGTCCGATTTGAAAAATTCTTTTTGTGCTAGATAGCTTATTAATCCAGGAAGGCTTTAGGCTATATAACATCCCGCTATGACTAATAGGAACAGAGCAGTAACAAAAAATGTTGCGAAAATGGGAGCTAACGCAGACGTACATATTGCTTCCTATCTATACTAATATATAAAGCTGAAGAGTTTGTTTGTATGTTTGTTTGTTTGTTCGCACTAATCTCGGAAACTACTGGTCCGATTTGAGTTAGATAACCCATTAATCCAGGAAGGCTTTAGGCTATATAACATCACGCTGCGACCAATAGGAGCGGAGCATAATTAATTCCACGCGAACGAAGTCGCTGGCGGCTGCTAGTGAGTCATATTATTATTTCAATGGCCTGTTAATATATGCAATAATTTTGCATGCTTTGACAGCCTCCGTGGCGTAGCGGTAGCGAACGCGGCCGTTGCGCAAGGAGGTGCGGGTTCGATCCCCGCACAGTGCAAATATTTGTATGCATGAATATAAATATTTGCACTGGTCTGGTCGTGCCTCGGAAAGCACGTTAAGCCGTTGGTCCCGGTTGCCATACAAACATCTAGTGGCATTACGGGTTGTTGGAGCCCTCAAAAGTCCAACAATTGGTCTAACTGCAATGCTTCTATATCGCCTTCGGGTTGTGGGGGTCAGACGAGAGTCGCTTCACGGAAAATATCGAAGTTTAGCCAAAATCTGCAGCTAGACTGGCAAAGCGGACCCCTGACTCTAAAGCTGAAAAGCTACGGATGCGAATGGGATTGACGCTGAGATGATGATGAATTTTGCATGCTTTAAGTACTAAGCAAAACATGTTCCATGAAATATTTTTTATATCACCTTCTATACCATGTTTTAAGCAAATAAAATATCTTATCTTATCTAGAATTAGGCAAGATAAACCACCTCGGTCGAAACAGTTTTAGCGGAATAACTTTACAAATTTTTGAGCCGCAGGTGACACCACGGCGCGTCTCGCTAGTCTCTTTTGTAGGTATGATATATCGTGGGTTTTGTTGTTTGAAACGTTAAAGGGAAGTTTAACTTATGTGCTGTGTCGTGGTCAGACAAATAAAGAGGTAGCACTGATGATATTGCGTTAGGGTATACCTATTACTTAAAATATGGTCTATACAAGATAAGTTTCGGGTAGCTACCTCAATATGATTTTTTATATTGTGATTGTTTGCTAAGTCTTGAAATTCTTGAGTGATATTGCTTTTTTCTATGTATTAATATTGAAGTCACCTGTTACAACTATGCGAGTTCTAGTTTTATATTTGTTGGCGCCATCTATTGGCGTTTATAAATGTTTGTATCAATATTTCTTGTATAGATCGTGCAAGATACTATCTAACTTAGTAAAAAATTGATTAGGATCAGATAGAGGTGTTCGGTATAGGCAAATAATCACTAATTTCTTATTTTCTAGCTCTATGCCACATGCCTCGAACGTATTTACCGTTGCATAATTATGATTAGATAGTTTATGGTTTTGCAAATGTCAGATATGTTATGGTGTACAGAATTAATAAAATGACAATTTTTGTAACGTTTGCAAATATGTTTGATGCGATAATTCAGTTTGTCAACATCTAAATGGCTACTTTTTAAGACATTTAAAATAATTGTACTATTCTTATAAAATGTCAATTTTTAACTGAGCATACATGTCCCATGTTATAGTCATTTTTATCTAATGATATAACAATTTTGTCATCAGGTCCAAGGTGTGTGTGCTGGTACAGCTTTTTGTTATTGTGTAGCTCTGTGGATTTGGCATCGTAAGGGCGACGACACCATATCTTTCATACTGTGTACTCATTCTTGATTGTATAAGAGCAGAAGCCAGACCGACGCATTGTGCCCCAAAAATCGTTATATTTTAGGTCTGAGGCCATTGGGTTTGTTGTAGTGGTATTGGCTGAAGCAACCTGCTCTGGTTTAGGTGCAGTCCTAAGTGATTGCTGCAGATTCTGGATTTGTGAATTCAACTTTTTTATCTCATTTTCTGCGATTTGTAGTTCTTTTTGTAAGGCTGAGATATTTTGTTGCAATTGTGAATATACAGAGTGGTGCTGACAATACGACAATAAATAAAAACACAGTTTATGCTGGTTCATAGGAAAAATCCTAAACCACAGAATAAGCCTAGCATCAAGAATAAAAAAATGAAAATTTCAAACATACTAAATCCCATAAAATTGCAAATGGAATAGAACATTAAAATATTGGTTCAATGACCTCCGACCAGCGGGCGACAGCGTGGTCATGTATCGACTTGCTTTTTCGCGCCATTATTATTATTTTTTAGTACCGCTGGCTGCGGCGGTCATTAACCTGTAAGCGCTTCCTTATCAACATGTAAGTACATACATGATGTAGAAAATATGAAAAATGATTCCTGTGGCTAATCTAATTGATATATTTATATGATTTTTTATGGGTAGATTGAGAATGTGTTGAGGTACACGATGTTTAATAATTTATTGTCGTATTGTCAGCACCACTCTGTATTAGGTTGTTATAAATACGTTCAATATTAGTAATTCTCGGCGAGAAGGGAGTTGAAGACATGATTAGACTTAACGAGAATATCTTTTTTTTTATCAATGCATATAGGGCTGCTTTCTTTATTTACAGAAGAGTGACACAACGTAGTCTAAACAAAATAATCAGTAATGGTACAATAAGGTTTTATCGGTTACAATGTATGAGCAGTGTACAATAAAATTATGGTATTAAAATAGTTAGGAATAGTATTGAGTCTGAGTTAATTCTAGTATTCGTGATAGGATGTATTAACGGTCAAAGTAGATGTAGATGTAGTAGTAGAGACTTTTAGATCACTCACGGGAACGCCATCATTGTGAGGATATTCAGGAACATCGTGACCGCTTCTCCAGCGGTAAACAGCTGAACAGCAGTTGTAGTAGACCTCTGGACCAGTAGAGGATGAAAGCCGGTCTCGGTTGCGGGATGCAACAATCAAGACAGGGTGTCGGTTGAGCACTTCGATTTCTTGCATTGGTTTTGTAACTTGCTTTAGCACTTTCGAAATAGATTTAGAATATTTATGAACATTTGATTTCACTTGCACTTCAGTTTTCTTTGATGACGTCTTCGGGTAGGGGATTTTCATATCCCACCACTGCCACCAAAAACAAGATTGAACAAAACAGGCTTGGGAATCTTGTTTTTAAACAAAACTATTATTGAAGCTAAAATAGTATTTAATTAATTAGTAGGAGTTAGAATACAGATATAGTAGAAATAGTAAGAGTTAGGACCTCCGACCCGTACCGAGATTTAGAACCAACTGCCTCGCTGGGCTCATGAATGACGTACTGTAACCCATAATGCTGACGTGGCACATCTGAGCATTGCTAAGTCATTCCACTAACATTGTAAAGATATAACAGTTCGTTGGCCGTTCTAAGGCGCGCGTCTTCAGTGATGTCAGCGTTCGGATTCAGCAATCGTGGGTTCTACTCCCGGCCACGTCGAAAAAATGTTTTATTCCGGCAAATGCTAATAGTTTATTCGTACATCTAACTGTAAGTGATTCTGAAAAACTTTACCATTTCTTTGTGACGCTGCAACTCCAAATATTTATCACACATGGTAACAGATAGCGTTGGTAACTCGTTTCCCTATGATAAGTAGGAATGTTAATTTCTGAGTCATGCATGGTTTAATGTTTAAGACAAACAGAGGATTAGAATTTGATATGTTGGAATATCAGTATGAACAACTAGAACGTAATTGATTATTTGAAAGCGAGCCAGGGATTCTAATTTTTTTAAAAACTTTTCAACCTTACCTTACTTTAATTTGTGCAGGCAAAGTATTTAGTTTAGATTTAGTTACTTGGTTAACGCATCATTACGAATTTTAGCACTTGCTATTCTGTAAGTTGGAGATCAAGAAAAGTTTGGTTGGCGGTGACTAATGAGCACTACTTAAGCGTTCGTGTTATCCATATATTATTAAAAAAAAAATGCAACTAAAAAGTTTAAAATAAATATAGTTTAAAAAACTAAAAAAACATACTTTTAAAGAATATCAAACCAAAAATTAAAATAAACAAATTAAAAGTAAAAATAATTTTAAAATTTAATTTATGACAATAGTATATAAACAATACTAGTATAAACGAGAAAAAGCGTGAGGCGCTTAATGTACAAAATTATGGCCCAAAGCGTTTTTTAAACTATTTTTTTTTTTACATATGAAATTGGCGTTTTGTTTGGAAGGAATAAAAGTCGTTTATTTTTTAATCTATACTAATACATAAAGCTGAAGAGTTTGTATGCTTCTTTGTTTGTTTGTTTGTTCGCGCTAATCTCGGTAAGTTCTGGTCCGATTTGAAAAATTCTTTTTGCGTTAGATAGCCCATTAATCCAGGAAGGCTTTAGGCATATATAACATCACGCTGCGACCAATAGGAGCGGAGCATAACTAACTCTACGCGAACGAAGTCGCTGGCGGCCGCTAGTATAATATATTTATTTAATGAAAGTATATACCATTGCTATCTATGCCCTTCTGCCATCTCATAGGTAGTCAGTTTATGCCTTTTCTATAAAAATATCGACGGGAATCAATAAAATCTTTGAAGGCGGTTTGGACTGCCTTATCGGAGAATATTTTCCGCTGCAAAAAGTTATCCAAATTTCTAAAAAAATGGTAGTTGGAGCAAGATCCGGGGAGTACGGTGAATGTCTTAAACATTCCAATTGAAGCGCCTCTAATTTGGTAGCAGTCTGTTGTGCAGTGTGTGGTCTTGCGTTGTCCTGAAGCAGCAGTGGCCTTGTGCGATTGACCAGTCTCGGTTGTTTAGCGGCTTGTTTATCCATCATTATGTGGAGCTGCTCACATCATTAATTCTTCGTGCCGTTTCTGCAGCACTGGTGCCACGGTGAAACTCTTATTCGTAAATAACGCGAAATTTTAAATTTTCTATTTTGTAAAATCAATGACGCAGAGAAAAAACCAAAAGAAAATTTTCATATGTAAGGACCTAATATGCACTTACCTTAAATATACAGACAATTCTCGGTAACAGGTATAGGCGATCGAAAATTAGTTTTGATTTTCTTTATTGCGATTTTAGCAAATCACTTAACTTTTCAAATTATTCGTAGTCCATTCTTTCTTTCAAATTATTCACGAACGGTAGATCGACGCTGTCCGCTGTTGTATAAGAATGATGCATTAATGAGCTAGATACTGTCTTATAAAATATAGGTTAGCCTAGTTTAAAAGGCAGGGTTACTATAATTATGTACAGAATTTTTTGCAACACATTGTAATGCCTAGAATAAGTCTACCCATTAGTTGTATCTACTTGTGTACATTTCTGTAACTATTTTTGGTAAATAAACTTATTATTATTCTTTAATCTATACTAATATATAAAACTGAAGAGTTTGTGTGTTTGTTTGTTTAAACGCGCTTTAGGTTATATAACATCACGCTGCAACTAAACCACGAGCATAACTAAACCAAGTGAACCAAGTCGCTGGCAGCAATCATAGAATTTTCGCATGTCGTGTCTCAAATCATTAAGCAAGTTGCTGAATACATCATTTGTAGGTCTTGTTCTCCATAAATTATGCACCCAGAATTGTCTTTTCGTCAAATTAGCAGTTCTTATTTGTCTCTCTTCATCTTCAGCTAGAAGTGCTATTAATACTAAATCCCAGTCAACCATAACGACACAACAAATGTTCTCAAGAGATTCTTCAGACAATTCTGTTGCAGAAGTTTCTGGTTTTGTTTGTTCCTCCAATAAATACACCATAAATTGTTTATTTCCATCTTCATCACAATACACTGCCGTCATCTCTGGGTTTTCGCCGGAATAATTTGACTTATCCTCCTCCGTACGATTTTCATAAAAATAGAATACACCTTGTAAGGAATTAACCAATCGTTGTATGAGAGAATTTTATGATACAATTCAAGCAAAGATGTTTTACTAAAAGACATTTTATTTACAATGACTTATCAATTATTTATGACTGTTTTTTGGGACATACGGCTGTAGCATGCAAAGTATATAATTAACATGTGCACGAACGGCGACTTGACAATTTTGCGTACTTTACGTACTCAGTCTTACTCTACTGGGTCGCTAGTTATCTGAAGCCAAACGCTTACAAAGTTTTTAAGTCTACCTGCATATATGTACCTGATTTTCATATGAAGGATCCACTGCAATAAGGATGAATGTCCTGTGTGTATTGTTTTAAGATAATTGAGTTTTAATTTTATAAATGGTGAAATAAAAACTCTGACCTGAATATAAGGAAATATTCATTTTTAAAATGAAAGAACATATCGTAACCATTAAATAAAATATTTTTTTTAAAAAAGACTATATTTCTCGCAAAACAGTTAAGTGTTACAAAGTTTGTTAGTAGTTTAATATTTAAAGTTTTGTTAGTATGTAGTTTTTTTTACAGTATTTATTTAATAAATATATAAGAAACTCGTATTATTTGTCTGCAAGAACCCTTTTGCAGCTAAAGGCCTTCTCCAAATTGTGCCAAACTTCTCTGGAGTGTGCAGTTAGCATCCATTTGGGTCCTGCCACATGTTTGATCTCGTCTTCCCATCTTTTACGAGGTCTTCCTTTTTTTCTTTTGCCTGCCGGACCTCTCCACGCTGTGACATATTTTGTCCATCTCTGATCCTGAAGACGCGCTACGTGTCCGGCTCACTTCCATTTCAGTGTTAGAGCTAGAGTTAGACCATCTGTTGCTTTGGTAGTTTTTCTAATTTTTGTATGTCGTACTTTTTTTTTCTTTTGTAATTTAACATACTTCTCTCTATCGCACGTTGGCATGTCATAATTTTGTCATTGACATTTTTGTTAAATTTCCATATCTGGCAAGCATAGATCAGGCACGGTATAAGGCACGAATTCAATACTTTAATATAATAATATCTTAGCATTGTGTAGATTCAATTTCTTAGTATTGTATAATTGCATGGCAAACGTGTGAGCACAATGTACGAATGTGCTGTAAGGCATTTTTTTGTTGGGTTAGTCTTTTTTATTGACTTGATTGTGCTCTGGCTGTTGAGAGTATGTCATGCTCACTCAAATGTCTTGCTGGCATGTGTGTTGGGTCATTAGGTTCCCTTCAATATGGTCGAGCTGAATGATGTTGATCCATACGTCATGTTCGTGAACGGACGCCGTGGGAGGGGACTAGTCATCTCTTAGCTGCCACGGCGTATTTTAATTTCTGAATTGATTTTTGTGTGTTTTCCATAATGAACGCTTTCAGCGTACAATATATTTCTGCATCGTTCTCACACGGTTGATTTCAACATGAATGATGTAATCAAATATTTGTAACAATAGCTTGAAAATTTAAAAGAGTTTCCATGGAGTTTCTTGCCCGTTCTTCTCCATAGGTATCTACTCTTTGGAATGGGTGACTAGCTTCACCTTATTGACTGACCGATTTTCTGACAATTCAAAAGTGCCTGTAACTGGTTTATTTGAAATAAATGCTTTGATTTGATTTAGTTTTTACTTTAACAGACATAGTGCTCTTAAATATTTCTTTTAAGCTCCAGTATTTATTCCATGTTAGCGGTACCCTCCGCTGTATCTCCTGGTAGTTGTTTGAGCCATCGAAACTTATTTGTTTGCCGAGGTAGATGTACTGGTCGGTGTATTTAAGAAGGTTACCGTCTACATGTATTGGTACCATGGTACTGTTGGTCATTAACATGGTTTTCGCGAGGTTCATTTCTAACCCTGCCAGTTTGCTGGCGTTATTTAGGGTCTCTACAATGTACTGCAGCTCTACACCTTTTTCTGATATCAGAACCAAGTCGTCTGCGAAACGGAGGTGATTTAAGTATCTGTTTTCGATTTTTATGCCAGATTCTTTCCAGTCCAGTTTGTTTATTATTGATTCTAGGACCGCTATAAAGAGTAAAGGCGAGAGCGGAACAGGGCGATCGTAACATTTACTTTGTAGTTAATCATACTTTCAATAGTGTAAAAAAATATATAATCTTAAGTATGTCTTCAGAAATAAGGACTGTAATGATGAATGCCCGCACTGCTTTAACAATCAATAATGATAGTTGTCTCAATGATTGTTTTAATTAGCTGTTGAATCTTTAATATTTGCAGCATTAGGAAGTTGATCATAATAGCATTTAGTTTCGGGTCTACAGAACTTTTTCAGAAACTGCAGGTCGTTATGTTTTGCTGTTGATATAGGCAGCTTGTCTTTATAAGCCAAACCAGGTAATTTGAATTCTCCCTCAACAATTCATAGAGCGCAAAGAAGCTGGTGTGTTGATCACACTGGATTCCAAAGGACAGAAAATTAAAATTTCTGTGAAACATTAAGCGTGGATTTTGTTTATGCACTCTAAATTCACGCACATGTCTAATGGGAAATGGATAACTGCTTTTGTAAAATGGTTTTATAAATGCTGTCCAGTTCTTGAATGCATCTTGTGAACATTCGATGACATTAAAGGATTAGGTCTTTGCCGAGCTTCGCGCACATGTTCAGCCCATTCTTCAGGGAGTTCAATCCTAGTCTTTTGATTCAAGAAAGCCATGTTTCGATCGCATTCCATGTCTGAGTGCCCTCTTATCGGAAATATAATTGTGACAGATTCGAAGCGATTGCAACAATGAACTATGTAATGTAATATTCTAAACATAGTGTAGTTTTTGTTTTGACCTCCACATGAGTCACAAAAAGTTATAAGGGTCTTGGCCTGTTCTGTTATTGTATTAAATATGAAATGGAAGAGATGAGAGGCTACCTCATATGATCCTTTTTTTCCAATGCTCTCATCGTATGCGAAAAAATAAGAAGAGGAATCAGCCAGCACATTAATATTTAACATAAAATAACTAAGCTGCCTCTTGTAACATACGTCGTCGTTTGTAGTTATGTTAGGTATTGGTAGATTTTTGGAGTTGTTGTGGCATCTTGCTTAGCACTTAAACGAGCTTTTCTTTTTTTTGTCATAAAATATTGCAGCTCTCTTTTTATGAGCTAAGTTTTCAATTTCGAGCTTTTGAAGTTGAGACAGTAACTGAGATTTTTCATGACCGTCAGGTAAAGAAGAAATTTTGATATCAAGATGTTTTTTCTGTGTTTGAAATTCGTCGCAAGTCGAACATGTATCCATCCTGGGATAACCGAATGAAATGTTGAAGTTCTTAATGAAAAAGTTGCGATATATTTCGTATGATACTTTGTTATTTGGATGACCTTTGTTAAACATTTTGTGAATCTTAGACAAGTTAATGTTCACAACAAGACAAGTCAAATTCATCTTAATCTTCATCATCTTCTGAAGAAGTTGATGAAGCTGTTGCAGCTGCAGATTTATATTCGGAAATGAGTTTTCTAATTCATCGCTTTTGCACGTGCATCAGGTTTCTTAAAATGTAAGTTTTTGAAAGGAGGGTCTAGCAATGTAGAAACTGCTAACAACATATTATATTCCAGCTGGCCGAAACGCTTCTCTATTTCCAGAGTAACAATTATCTTTAATTCGCCGGCAGTGCTCGAAGTGATTTTCATTTTGTTATAGAATAGAATACTCTTTATTATGTACACTATATAGATTACAGAACATGAATCGTCATTCGTTATTCGATTCGTTATTTTACAAAGGGTGACAATGGGCGGTCTTATCGCTAAGAGCAATCTTTTACAGACAACCTTTTTATATTGATCAATTGCTCAACTCTCCATTGGCACAACTTTTGAAATAGTGACACAATCGTTCAGCAGAAGTTTCTCTCGTCATGGCTTCTAATGGTCGCATAACATGAGTCACATCTTTTATGATATTGAGTTCAACTGCAGTCAGCATGGTTGGTGCATCAATTTTAGAAAAAATATCACTAATGTATGGCGCCAAATCAATAAATCTCTGAAGCATGTAATATAACGAATTCCATCGTGTTTTACATCTAGCATAACTTTCAGAGTTTTTCCTTCAGATATTTTATTTTCCATTTGCTTTCTTTTCAATTCCAACGTCATATCTTGTCTTTTTTTTTATATATTTCACAATATTCCTCACATGCTCTATTCTATCATTAAAACCGAAAGTTTTTTTTATGGCCTCTTCAGCAACTCTATTTATCATATGAGCACAACATAGAATATCTTTGTAAAGCCATAACCTTTTCAGTATTAATATTTCAACATATTAATATTCATGTCAATTGTTGTCCAGTATACTCGCCAGTATAACTTTCATCTAATTCAAAAACTTCATTGTTATGGATTGCATTTCATTCTGTTGCAAAAAATAAACCGCAAGTCCCAGATAAGCAGTATTAGTCATTGTTTCTGTTTGATACATTTTTTATCGATCTTTGCTTTGATTGTTTCCCGACAAGATACTTTATACAAAGAGGTACAATTTCTTAATTAAATATCTAAAACCTTTTCCTTCAACTGCATGGAATGTTTTGTTATCAACGGCAATAAAATACGCAATAGCATCGGTTATCCGGTAATATTTTGCAGCTCCTTTAGAATATTGATACATATTTTCAAAGGCAATATTTATTTTAGGAATGTTTGCAGATGTACTAGGAGTAGGAGACTTGGGACAAGGGGCCTAAATCACATCAGAAGAATAAGAAGCACTATCAGCAGATATTTCAAGGGGTGTAGCACTTTCATCTGATGTTTGTTGGTTAAGATTACTTCTAGGACTTTTAAGTTAACTAGATGAAGTACCACCGCATTCAGCCAACTTACTGAAAAGAAAAGAAAATACGTCATATTTATTGATAGTTATTTTAATTTTATTATAATATATATATATATATATATATATATATATATATATATATATATATATATAATGAGATTTCACTTTTTCAAATAAAAACATATGCGTTTTCTGTAAAGATATAATTTATTAATATTGTTATCGTTTTTTACACATGGGTTCCCTACCTATAATTAATGACTTAATATTTACCTGTAAAGATAGAAAACAACATTAAAAGCCTTTATTTCAGGTTGTGAAATCTTCTTTAGGTGTTCTTCAAGATACTTTTTTAATATTTTCGCTGTCAAAAGTCACAGCTGATAGCTGTGTGCTAAATTGTCTTATAAAATAAAAATAACCAAAACAGTTAAGGAAACCATAGCGTTTTCTTTACATCTCTCACCCTCGAGTGAACAATTACTGCAAGTAATTGTTCCTAGTTCGATTAAGTGATAACTTCTGGAGATAGTTTCGAAATGTGGTAAAGATTTGATTTTACCTTCTTATGTCCGGTGTCTACTTCATATATTGAGTTAGAAATTTTACTTAAGATTTCGTACCGTCCAATCCTCAGTTCATCCATTTTCTTCCTATTCAGCCAATTTCCGTTTTCTACAAAGACTCTGTCCCCCACTTCGAATTTATATACTTTTCTATGTAAATCATATATTTTTTTATCATAGTCGTGGGATTTAATTGAATTTTCGAAGGCTATCTTTCTATCTCTTTTTAGATCTTCTTCTGTGTATTTGGATTTCAATTCTAGTGGCAAAATGTTAACATTTTCGCCTTCTAATAGGTATTTTGGACTAAACTTGATGACTGTATGTTCTGTTTCGTTATATTTTATTACGCAATTTTGTGCAACAGTTGCCCATGCTGTTTTCTTGTTATCTTCGTTTATTTTACATTTTATCCTATTGATTAGAGTTTGATTTAACCTTTCATTTAGTCCATTTGAAAATGATGCATCTACAGCTGTGAATACTATTTTTATGTTATCAATCAAAAAAAAAAAAATCACAGCATTTATTTCAAATAAACCAGTTACAGGCACTTTTGAATTGTCAGAAGGTCGGTCAGTCAATAAGATGAAGCTAGTCGCCCATTCCAAAGAGTTGGTACCCATGGAGAAGAACGGGCAAGAAACTCCATGGACACTCTTTTAAATTTTCAAGCTATTGTTACAAATATTTGATTATATCATTCATGTTGAAATCAACCGTGTGAGAACGATGCAGAAATCTATTCAGAAATTAAAATACGCCGTGGCAGCTAAGAGATGACCAGTCCCCTCCGACGGCGTCCGTTCACGAACATGACGAATTTTTAAGAAGTTTTTAAATTCTTTGGAATTTATTCCCGGATATTGGTCTGTTAATACCAATTCAATATTATGGCTGTGTATTACAATTTTTATTAATTTAATAAAAATCATTTGAGCTCTGAATTCTTGATGTTAAAATGTAAGCATATCTTGAAAAATGGTCGACCAGAAGGTGCATATATGTTTTTGTAGACCGTGATCCTCCAAAGCCTCCAATGGTATCAATTGATACAATTTCAAGCCATATTTTGGTTTCCTTCTTGATTTGTTCTTTATACAAATTTCACATTCATCACAAATTTTCTTAATGTTTATGAATATGTTCTTTGCTGTGTAGAAAGGTGTTATTTTATTTATCATCTGGGTTCCCCCGATGTGACAGTAGGTATCATGTGCATCTTTAATTAGTATTTTGCTAAGTTCAAGTAAGTGTCGTGGCGGCCTAGTGGTTAAGACACCAGCCTCTCAAGTATGAGTGCGCGGGTTCGATTCCAGGTTAGGCAAGTACCAATGTAACTTTTCTAAAGTTATATATACTTTCTAAGTATATCTTGGACACCAATGACTGAAGGTGAAGGAAAACATCTTGAGGAAACCTAGACTTTATAAGTCTGAAATTGCCAACCCGCATTGAGCAAGCGTGGTGATTACGCTCAATCCTTCTCTGTACGAGAGGAGACCTGTGCCCAGCAGTGGGACGATAAAAAGGTTGATGAAGTTCCTCTGATAATATGATTTTATTTCGTCTTTTATTATATACATACTTTTTTGTAATACATTTCATTCTCTAGTATTAACTTGGATTTTCTGTTTTGAAGATTTATATTTATGCGCTGGTAATTTTTTATATCTTCCAGATTGATTAGATTCACAACTTTTAAAAAATCGTCAGTGTTTTCACATGGCTCTAAGACTAGATTTCTGCTTAAGCAGTCTGCTTCTTGATTACATTTTCCTGGATTATATTTTACTAGCTTTCCGCCCGCGGCTTCGCCCGCGTAGGGTTCGGTTATATCGCGCTTTTTAGATTTCCCTCGGGAACATCAAATTTTTCCGGCATAAATGGTAGCCTATGTTCTTTTTCAGGGTCTAAAGATTGCCTGTGCCAAATTTCATCAAAATCGGTTGAGAGGTTTAAGTGGGAAAGCGTAACAGATAGACAGATAGACAGACCGACAGACAGACAGAGTTTCTTTCGTATTTATAATATTAGTATGGATTTTGAAGTTGTAATGCGATAAGTAATACGTCAAATCGCCAAGTTCTTCATCAGTTCTAGCTTTTATATTCAGATTTTCTAATGTTTATGATCGGAATATACTACGAATTCTTTTCCCATAAGCCAGTGTTGCCAATATTTTACAGCTTCTTTTATTGCTAAACATTCTATATATATCACCTTCTTTTTCTTTTGAGTTTCTGTTAATTCTTTTGAGAAATATGATACAGGTTTATTTAGTCCGTTTTTGTCTTCCTGTTTTAAAACAGCTCCCTTTTCTTTAATGCTAGCTTCAGTGTAAATTTTTATTGGTTGTTCAGGGTCAAATATTTTTAGAATTGGTTTCGAACATAACTACCTAACAACAACCTAACTCTTTCATTTTATCGACTGATTTCTGACATTCTGGGGACCATATAAATTTTACATCTTTCCGTAAAATATTGTGTAAAGGGTCTAGGATAATTGCGCTGTGTGGTACAAATTTATGATGGAATATGACTTTCCCTAGAAACTGTTGAATATTTTTTGTTTTGTTTCTGGAATTGGGAAGTTTATTTACAGCAGTTAAATAATCTTTGAGAGGTTTAACTGAATTATTTTCTATTATATTTTCTAAGTATTTAGCGGAATCTTTTGCAAAAGAACATTTAGAAAATTTTAGTCTAAATCCTTCTATTTGTATTGCTTCAAGTAATCCAGATATATGTTGTATGTGTTCTTCAAAAGTTTTAGAAAAAATCAAAATGTCATCAATAAAATTTACTGTAAATTCAAATAGTTTGTATTTTCTTATTATGTTGCTCAATATTCTTTGAAATATAGCTGGAGCTGTCTTTAACCCAAACGGAAGGCAAGTCCATTGAAAGTGTCCCGTTTGTGTCACAAACGCTGTTTTATATCTATCTTGAATTCTTAATGGAATTGACCAAAATGCAGACTTTATGTCGAATGTAGAAAAATCCTTACAGTTTACAGTTTTTACCATTAAATCTTCAATCAAAGGAAATGGCTGTGATTGTGGTACAACTATTTTGTTTAATTCTCTAAAATCTATGCATAGCCTACTTTTTTTTCTCATCTTCTTTTTTATATGCCAGAGTAACAGGAGCAGCAAAAGTACTATAGGATTCCTCAATCATATTCTTTTTTAAGAATTTTGATATCTGGTTTTCAATCTCTTTCCTATCCTCAGTCGTGCACCTGGGCCCCAATTCTGTAACTTTGTGTTAAGCAACATGCCATAGATATTTTATTGACACACTACAGGAATTATTTAGCGACTGTTGCAATTATGGCATTCTGCAACAACTTCAATAACGTTTCTGTAGTGTGTCTCTATATTGTGTCAGCACAATCATTTTTAGTGTTGCCAACAAAAAATCTACCATGCGAATATAGAGATGCGCCAAAGCTACTTACTAAAATCTTTTTTTATCAATAAAATCTTTATAATAAATTATTGTTTTAATAATTTAAGACCGTTTTAATATCAAAAATATTAATTTTCACTAAAAACATACCTTTATTTAAGAAAAAAATAAGATTTTTATCACGACAATTTCGTTTTTGACATTCTTAAAACATAATTTGCTTAAAGGTCTAGTAACCGAGCCAGGATATTAAAAAAAAAAAAAAACTAAAAACGTAAATAAAAAAAACTTTCAGCGGCTGTTTTAATTGTTTTGAAAAGCGATGACATAACTTATAACTCTAGAAGTCTAGATAATACACTCATACTTTCTTCTTTATAATAAGAACTGCATCAAGTACTTTCAATAAGTAGTTTCGAAGTTTTACCGATAAGGGACCGCCGCCATCGCTCAATTGCGACGACACACTTTTTGGATTTCTAATTTGATAACAGTGCGAAAAGTTAAGTAAGAAAGTCCTAATTGTTATTGAAGGATAAATATGATGAATTCATAGTGATATAAGTTCGGTGAAGTGTGTTAATTTTTTTTACAATAACTTTTGAGTTTTGATATAAACTTCCACATAACTATATTTCAGTGTCGACAATATCATGGGAAGTGTGAGCGTAAACCAACTCTCGGCTCTCATGGATTTTTCAGAGTCCATCCAACCGAGAGTTGGCTCTTGGCTATTGCAACAAGAGCAAAGAAGGTCGCAGTCAGACTAGGCGGCTTTGGGAGCAATGCTCCACTGTGCTCAACAGCGTCTCTGCAAATTGTGTGCAAAAAACGTCAGATCAATGGAGACTGGTAAGAATAAGATAATTACTCTTGTTGATGTGTATTTTGAAATACGCCTATACTTACATTCTTCTTTTTCTACCTTTTCAGTACTACAATGAGTACAAATCAAATATACTGAAAAAATATTAAATGGAGAAGGCTGAAATGTTAGCTACAGGTGGGAACATAATAATAATTTTGTATAATTATCACTCCCTTAATAGTTATCTATAAGTTCTACCACAACTTGTTCTCAATGGTTAATAATTTGACTTTTAGGAGGGGGACCATCAAGAATGAATAAGTTAACACCAATGCAGGGGAGGCTGTATGATATACTTGGACGTGACATAGGGGAACCTTTGCCAGGGGTCCGCCATAATCCTGTCATCATTTCACAGTCTGTCAGTTTTATAAGTTAAATTTGAAAAATTTAATAATTGTATAGATAGGGATGTGTAATGGTTTTGCTGGGCACTGGGCATGGTTAAAGCTGGGAACCCAGCAGTACAGACAACATACTGTGATGTCTACCTTCCACTTGCCTTTGATTTTAATTAAAAAAAACTTATGCCGCTTTGGATTAATATCATTATTTGCACTGAACAGCTTACTTTTCAGTGTGCCTCCTGATTTTGTTGATAATCAATTTGAAATTACTTGAATTTTACAGTGATGGTTATGTCACATTATTTTATTTGTAAGAAGGGAAGCCTGGGGTGTTAAACCTTAGCTTATATCTTATATCCAGTAGTGGCAGCCTTTTGGCTGATAAATAAAATATAAATCACAAAACAAAACTTAAAATTGTTAAACTCTTTTAATTTTGTCAATTAAATTTGGTGTTCTCTCTTTACAACCTTGAAATGAGCGACTGCTGAATCGTCCGGCCTCTTTGCAGCTCTGGGTTGACATGGTGGTGCCCTGGATTCTCCACGCTTCTTGTTTGATCTACAACCTGTGATTAATTAATAAATAAGACTGAATAGATTTCTTAGAATGATAGTGTGATTATAGATACTTAGAAACATACATACATTTAGAGATGTGATATTTTTTTTCTTAACTTTGTTGATTTTTCTTTTAAGTTTTATTGTTAGTGTTTATAAAAATATACCAATTTTATTTTTTTAGTTAGATATATGAGAACTAATGAAAGATTGTTGAGATATTTGTTTATCATTTTATTAAATCAAACAGCAACAGTACAGCCTAATCGATCACGTATCGGTGCCACAGACAATATTTTAGAGTTTTCCATAAACATGTCACAGATTAATTATATTCTTAACACTCCCTCTCAATTTTAAGTTTTACAAAACTTATAAATTGCTTAACAAAAAGAATCAACTTTTCCTACCAAATGTTTAATTATAACATGGCAACTCAAATTTACTTCGCAGTATTTTAAAATCTTACAATGGCAACACTAAAAAAACTAACATTAAGTTTCAACTGTCATTTTTTTTACTCTGACAATTCTAACCTATAATGTAAACAAAATGTTTTTCTTACAAAATTAACAACTTATCACGAAAATAACAAAATTTAACATTACATAGTGGTTTCGTCATAATGTCCGAAATATTTTCACTGGTACTTACATACTTGACACTTAAAATGTTTTTGTTTACAGTATCTTTTATAAAATGATATTTGATATCTATGTGTTTAGAATGTATAGTATTTTCACAATTATGAATCATCTTGATAGCACTCTGATTGTCTACATAAAGCACAATATTACACTTATCGTTAAAGTCAATTGATAATCCTTTCACAAATAATAGATCACTGACACAACTTGCAGCAGCTATGTACTCACTTTCAGCACTGGACAGGGATACTGTCCTCTGTTTCTTTGATGACCATGAAATGAGATTTCCTTGGTGATATATTAGTGCTCCACTGACACTCTTCCTTGTGGTTTTATCACTTGCCCAATCGGCATCTGAAAATGCTGAAATATTAGAAAAATTATTAATGTTTTCTTTCTTTTGACAACGGTATGTCAACTCTTTATCCATTGTGCCCTTTAGGTATCTCAATACTCTTTTTGCGGCTATCCATAAGCTTCTTGTAGGCTTGTCAAGATATCTACTGAGAAATGAAGTTGCAAACGTGATGTCTGGTCTGCTGATCGTAGACAGGTAAGTTAAACTTCCAATTAACTCTCTGTATGGTACATTACTAATTATTTCTTCTGTTTCAGGTACACTAAAGTTGTTCTCCATCGGTGTCTTCAATTCTTTGCAATCCAACATGTTATATTTTTTTAATATATTCTTAATAAATTTCTTCTGTGACAATTTCAGTGTGTTTTCAGTTTTCCTGATTTCAATACCTAGATAGTTAGATACTTTTCTCATGTCCTTAGCATTAAATTCTTCTTTTAACAGACTTGATATTTTATTTATTTCACACTTATTTCCCATCAATAAAATATCATCGACAAATAATATAAGCCATATGTTTTGTCCTATGTATAAACATATACTCGTATGATGTTTTGACCTTTTCATATTTATCTTGTTACAGAAAGTATCAAATCTTGTATGCCAACACTTGGGTGATTCTTTTAATCCATACAAAGCTTTTTGAAGTTTCAGAACAGTTCCTTTTCTATTGCTTTCCAAACTTACTCCCTCCGGAACTTTAATGTAAACTTCTGTTTGCAAATTTCCATTTAGAAATGCTGTAGGTATGTCTATTTGTTTTGTTTCCGAATTATTATTTATTACTTCTGATAATCCCATTCTTATGGTAGTTATGTTAGCTACTGGGGAATAAACATAATCTTCTGTATACTGTTGGAATCCTCGTGCAACTAACCTTGCCTTTTTAGTTCCATCTGATTTTGTTCTAAAGATCCATTTTGTGTCTATTGCACTTTTTCCTTTTGGTAATTCTGACTCTGTCCATGTATTTAGTTCTTCCAATGACTTGACCTCTTTATCTATAGCCATTTTCCATTCCTCGCCTTGATTGATAGTTTCAGTATATGTAGTAGGATCATTTTCACTAGATAATAAGCAATATTCTTCATATGTGTTTAAATTAAACTGTTTAGGCTTTTTAATTTCTCTTCCGCTTCTGGTATGGGTTATTTCTGACTTTTGTTTTTCTGGTGAATCACACTCTTCTAAATCATAGAAATCATCTTCAATTTCTACATGTTTTGGTTCTTTATCCTTGGTTTCTTCACATTTTTCTTTATTTTCTTGTGATGCTTCTATTCTTACTACGTTTCTGTTGTCCTCTTCAGTTTCATATTTTATGTTTGTTTCATCAAATCGAACATCTCTTGATACAAATATCTCATCAGTTTCTGGGTTCCACAGAGTATACCCATTCATTGAATACCCTACCATTCTTGCTGGTATTGCTCTATTAGACAGTTTATCCTATCTAGGCATAATGTGTGCCCATGCTTTACATCCAAATATTTTGATTTTATTGAATTTAAATTCCTTGTTCCTGATTCTTGCTACCTGCAACCTACCTGCTACCTTTATAACTTATTGAAGAACATGGCGATCTGTTTATCAGAAATGTAGCAGTTAAGATTGCTTGACCCCAAAGATGTCTTGGTAGATTTGATTCATCTAACATGGTTCTTGCTTTATCATATATAGTCCTGTTCATGCGTTCAGCTTTTCCATTTTGTTGAGGACTGTATGGTTGAGTATATTCAATCTTTATTCCTTTATCATCACAAAAGTTTCTGAGACTTTTTGCTGTAAATTCCCCTCCATTATCACATCTAATTCTCTTCACTTTTATTCCTTCTTGTCTTTCTTGCTCTATTACATATTTAATTAATTTACCTGTAGCTTCATATTTATTTTTCAGCAAATATGTCTGGGTGAAGTGGGAATAATCATCTGTGATTGTCTGAAAATACTTATAACCTTCTTTAGTTGCCTGCCTTGCTGGTCCTGATATATCTGTATGTATCAAATCTCCTACTTGGTGGGATCTTGGTCTTTCTAACCTTTTGAATGGCAATCTAGTTGACTTTGATCTCATACATGCCTCGCATACTTCTTTGCTATATGGCAATCCTAATATAGCTAGATTTTTCCTGCACATATGACCCATTCTTTTATGCCAGATGTCTTTATCTTCTCGAGTCATATTGCATGCTTCATTATTTTTAATTTTTATTGTGAATGTGTACAACATGTTCTTCTTTTCTCCAAAATATATCTTTTTATTTTCAGTTATTAACAGTTTGTCTCTTTTGAAAATTACTCGCTTTCCTCGTTCTACTAATTTATTGACTGACAGCAAGTTAGTACTCAGACCAGGTACTATAACAGCATATATTTGAATAATTTCATTGTTATTATAATAAGCTTCTAAAATTCCTCTTTGTGTAGCCGTTAGGGTCTGCCCATTTGCTATTTTTATATTCAGCTTTTGTGGTAAATTTTCTACATCTATCATATATTTTATGTACTTTTCTTGTATAAAATGTTGAGTGGCACCGGAGTCTACAATAAAAGATATGGTATTGTCCATGTCTTTGGCTATTAGAGCTTGCTCAGACGCTACGAATATGTTCTTTTGTGCGGAATGAGCTGCTCCATCTCTGCTTCTGGGACCTCTGAAACCTTTTCCACGACCTCGGCTCGACGTCCGACACTCATATGACTTGTGACCCTTTTTCTTACACTTGTAGCAAATCACATCTTGTGTGTTTCTACTAGTGAATGACGTTTCATTTTTGTCATTTGATTCCTGTGACTTTCTTACTTCGTGATCCAATAATTTTGCACGGACAAATTCTAAGGATAGTTCTGCATTCACAGTTTCTATTGCAGTAATTACATGGTTGTACTCATCTCCAAGACCAGTTAGAAGGTAACACACTTTATCAGATTCTGTTATTTTTTCATCCGATACTTCCAGTTCACGTATGATATTCTCGAATTTGGCAAAATATTCCTCTAGGCTGCCATCTTGTTTTAAAGTTAGCAATTTTCTTCTTAACGTGATTTTAGATATAACGCTTTTCCTTTGAAATGTGCTTTTTAAAGAGTTCAGCATTTCTTTTGCTGTACAACAATCTTTAACAAGATTTAAATGCCTATCCGTTAAGCATTGTACTATAATACTCCTTGCCTTCGCGTCTAAATTTGTATTGCCTTCATCTATCTTTTTGCCTCTATAATGTCTTTCAATCCTCTTTCTTCTAGTATACATTGAACTCTAAAGAGCCAATTTCCAAATGCTTCGGCTTGTAGCTGAGGAAAATTTACGAACTTTGCCGGCGTGGTCTCCATTTTTTTTTTTAAATCTGAAAACGCGCTTAATACTATTTTATGTCGTAAACTATTTTACTTTTTCCCTAGCTAAGCTAATTGGGCGTCTCTGGGCCCATAACCTATGAGAACTAATGAAAGATTGTTGAGATATTTGTTTTTCATTTTATTAAATCAAACAGCAACAGTACAGCCTAATCGATCACGTATCGGTGCCACAGACAATATTTTAGAGTTTTCCATAAACATGTCACAGATTAATTATATTCTTAACAAGATAGATAGTTAATTGTTAACTGTATTTAAAATGTATAACATTAGAATCATCTTGTTTTTTAATTTCAATCAAGAAGGTAGACTTGCCTGATATTGTAGCTGATGCTCCATTTCTTCTTCCTCGCTTGTCAGCAATGTGACTGGTACCCTGCAGAGGTAAGCAATGTTATGTAGCATGGAACATGCATATATTATTTTGCCAGCAGTAATGGGGTCATAGTGTAATGCTCTTACTGCTAACAAACATCTGAAAACGGATAATAGTTATTACTATTTATCTAAACATACATCATAATATTACCTCATACATGTCTTCTCTAAAAAGCTGGTTTAGACTGTAGTAGCATGTCTGGGACTTAACAAATAAATATTATATGAATGTATGGATGTTAATTATTATAGGTATTGTATATAAAATATCAAACCTAACTCCTATGCAACGTTCCACTGTGTGGCCAGTTGACACATGAACTTTGTAATAATTGCGTTCAGCAGTCCCGTCCCTTTTATCCAAAATTGGTGTCATCATAGTCAGCCGTAAAGTATAACCGCTATGACCTAGAACTGGTTAATTAATTGGATTGGATTAATTTGGTTAGTTAATTACTATTCCTTTAGATTGTTGTTATTGCCTATGATCTTATAATAAATAGTATGTAATTGATACCTAACAAAAACACTTCCTCTCCAGCACTCGACACCTCAATTAGATGCCGACTCGGTGGGTGTGTTTGCCACACCATAAAATCATGTGCTGACCTCGGGCTGCTTGCATCAACACATAATATATTTAATTCTGCATCACAAATCTGTAATAAAGTTTATTTTACTTAAGTCAATATGCTAACTTAGAATTTGTAGAATTTGCTGCCAACCAATTATTGATACATGTTTAAAAAATAATATTTACTTACAATCATGACATTCAGGGAATGTTAGCCTTTTCAGTTATAATATTACTCTTCATGAAGTACTGGCCTCAATAAAGCGACATGTATCCCATCAATACAACCCAGTACACCCGGGAAAACAAAATATGAGTAAAATCTATAAATAATAACATAAACAAACAAAATGAACAACTTTTATCTCAAAACTATGAATTATAGTTATTGATGTTAAAAATAACACTCACTTCGCCTTGATTGCATTTCTTTCTTGGGGATTCATTGGCCAAATTATATGTATGTTGGTAAATTTGATTCATTGCATAAGTGACTTGTCTGTCACAGTTCTTGACACTGTAGTCTGCGAGACATTATGTAATGGGCTTTGGCCAACAGGGGCGTGCACAGAGATTTTGTGGAGGGTATGCATAAATATACTACCCAAATATCTGTGCTTATACAAGTGCCACTAGATGTTCGTATGGTAACTGCGACCAACGGCTTAACGTGCTTTCCGAGGCACGACCAGACCAGTGCAAATATTCATATTCATGCATAGAAATATTTGCACTGCGCGAGGATCGAACCCGCGCCTCCTTGCGCAGCGGCCGCGTTCGCTACCGCTACGCCACGGAGGCTGTCAAATTACAATGAAATGTTATTACTAACGCAACTGTAAATAAGTAATAATTTATTTCTCAAAAAACTGAAAAAAATATTTTTCTATCTATAAATTACATCAACGCGCCTATCTTTTTTAAATAACTCTATAAAAATTAAATATGTATAAGATCATTTTAAAATCGCTAAAAGTTCTTTTTCAATAGAAATATAGACAAATCTGGGAGTCTACTTTAACCATAGGGTTAAAGTAGACTCCCAGATTTGTCTATATTTGTATTTCATAAATATACGTGATGCGTACTCATTGGAATCATAACTATTAAATTTTGCTAATTTGTAAACTTCAGGAAAATTATTACAATATAAAGTATAATAGTATTGAAATTCATAGCAAGTAGAAAAACTGTCTTTTAAGTTTTTATAACAACGAATTGTCAATACCGCGTTTTAAAATAATATAGGTACCTACACGGGAAACAAAATAATAACGTTAACGTTGAAAAATTCACCATTTTAAATTTATCTAAATATACATCACCAGTACAGATCTTTCTTAAAACAATAAATATATTTATGTTGTTGTTGTTATGTGTGTGTTGTTGTTATATATTTATGTTGTTGTTGTTTGTGTTGTTGTTGTTTGTGTTGTTGTTACAGCAATAAGCAAACAACATAAGCTGATAAAATAAAAAGGTATTTTCACAAACAACAATTGTGCTAGTTTTGTCAACTTCTTGATTCGGCCGCGTAAAATGAAGCACTGCTTATCTGGGCTTATAAACCGAATGAAATTACAAGACAACACACGAAAAGTTTACACATACAATCAAATAATTTTATTCACACACGCGAATCAGAGACACGTCAGAGAGGCACATTTCGTTTCTGCTTACGCCGCCACGCGAATGTGGCGCGGTCGTCACGACAAAGCCGAGTTGCGCGGGCCGCATTGTAATTTGTGTTAGTAGTTTGCACTAGCCCTAATAGATGGCAGTGTTATCAATAACTGATTAAAGAAGTCTTTAAGTTTGTAGTATATAAATTATTTTATTGTATTATATTATAAATTATTATATATTTATTTGAATTTTTTTTAAATTATTAGGGTATGCAGTGCTTATCTGCCTTTATGGAGCGCACGCGCGTGTTGGCCAACCAGTGTTTGGTATGACCCTGTGGCATAAAAGCTCAGCGCAATAAGTACCTGAAATGTTTAGACGTTTTAAATTTGAATTGTGAGGAAAATCTTTGGCTAAAAATAACTCTGATAGTATACTTTAATCACTCATAATTATAATTTATCGGCAAATCTTTAATTCAGCAGGGATTCCATTCCGCCGTCGCTGTCTCGGGAGAAAGGGAATGAGCTCATTAATTAGCTCCCTTACTTGCTCCTTGCCAAGTCGAAACGTTTTTATAAACTCTATCTCGGGAAGTTCCCTAAAAGCATTTACTTGCAGTCTCATGAGTGCACGAGATTAGCGGCGCTGGCGCAAAACTAAACGTCGACGGTTTAACAGCATTATAAGCCAGAGTCAAAATACGCATACGCCACCGCAAAGTAGGCAAAGGCCTCATTATGTAGAAAACTTATGTCCACTTTATTAACGTAACAACTTAAAACGCGCGCACACACGGAACCTGTACTTTATATAAAAAAAAATAAACAAATTTGAAGCAAATCATAGGCAAAAAGGGTGTCGTTGTTCGATAACGGCTCGATGGCCAAAACACTATTCAAACACGATAGAAACAACTGTCAAATACGTTTAAAATGTTTACAGATTGCGGTAACTTTAGCTATCACAAGGACATTGACACATTATAATGTTACAAACTACCCATTATTACTATGGCGTTTCAATAACAGTTGTGTGGCAAGTCAATGGTCATAAATAAGTTATAGAATGTCAAATGTCGGTGACTATCCTACTGAGACACTACAGACACAGTATTGACAAGTTGTTTAGTTTACAGAATTGGGGCCTATGGACGTTTATAACAATATTTATCCACCATCAAGTCTATGTGAGCTTCATAGTGTCGTACAGTGCCAACGTCGTATTTATCCTTAGCAAATACTGTGTTGTATTTTTTTATTAATTTATCAATTTCTCTTTGTTGATATAGGTTTAAATGATTTGTTAATATTTCAAAATTTTCCAAATTCATATGTTCGTTGAACTTTACTTCATGTTCATATCATTATTTTCTTGTTTCAATATTTCAGAGTATATATTATAACCATTTTTTTCTCTTATGTCACCTAGTGCATCAGGAATTTTGACATTTGTTGAGAACTTGTTATTTTCTTCTCCATTCTGACATTGTATAATATTTAGATCTTCAGTGTGCATTAATTTAAAATTTTTAATGCAACCCAATCCAAAATCAGAAATCATAATGAAAATTTTCACTATCTATTACAAAAATATCCATAGCTCTTTCAATATCATAAATTTTTATTTTAAGTTTTATCACACCTTTGGTTTTCTTCTCACCATTAATAGTTTTCAAGTTTACTGGTTGTATATTACTCGTATTTTGTGTATTTTTTATTTTCAATAACCTGTCTATGCAAGACAATAATGTAATTCCTCTCGTCTTGATTTAGGTTTCGGGTTGACATAGTCACAATTCACATTAATACATACAGAATCCTGAGTTCAAGCTAGGGTCAACAAGAGGCTTTCAATCACAGCATACACTCACAGGTCATAGTTGGGCAGGCAATCAGTCCGATAGATAAACAGGTCTTAATAAATGCGATGAGAACGGGAAGCGTGAAGACTTCGCGGAATGCAAATTGCTACTGGCTTATAATGTTTGTTATTATTTTATAGCGCGCCCTGCACTCACACAAATAGACATTGGCTCTCATTGGCCGGAAGAAGAAGGGGGCGGGTTTTCTCACTAGCTGCGCTTTCGCACGAAATATTTCTTAAATGGGCATGCTTAACTTTGGCCGACTGTACCAAAGCTAAAAGGGCGGGAGAATTACACGGAATGGTGTTTCGCCGCGGAGAATTTTCTGATCCTGGAAAATATGGAGCATTGCATAAAACCTGTTACCGGGAAGACTACAGAAGCCGCTGATGATGCGAAGACCAAGGCAAAATTGATCCTCACAATCGACTCGAGTTTGTACGTGCACATAAAGAATGTTAAAACATCGTTGGAGCTGTGGAATAAGTTGAGAGCCTTATTCGATGATTCCGGTTTTACCAGACGCATCAGTTTATTGAGAAATCTTATCTCGATTCGTCTCAAAAATTGCAGTTCTATGACGAGTTATGTGACACATGTCGTGAAGTCGTCTTTCAGGCCTCGCTTAGAACTTATTAGCGAGGATCCTGGCCCTAAACTACGACTCCGCGAAAGTACTTAATTGTCTGATGATAACTTCATTGACTTACCGAGCTTGTAGTTGTCTCAGCCGGTACGTAGATGATGTAATGATCTGTTTTGCCTTGTTATGAGATGTGTGCCAACTATGATTATCCCATGCTCTTTGCTAACCTCTCCAGTCCTCGATCTGTAGGGATTAAGCAATCATCATTTGCTTGTTTTGGAACCAAGTGCGCTGCGTCAATCTTATTTTTATAACATGGGTTACATTTATAGTGTTAGATTGTTTACTCATATTTACTCTTAACCTCCAAATGAGGGCTTGTGTGTTACAGAGCCTCGTGCTCTAGCTTAAGTACTTTGTGCTACTCAGCGATTATATTGGATGTCCCTTGACTGTGACCCTCGCCCTGCGGCTTGGGATTTCTTTGTTAGGCTAGAGTAACTCTACGACCCCTTTAGAACTTGCACATGTGACCTACACCCTACGCTATAGGATTTCTCATAAAGGCGATAGCAACTCTACCGCCCATGCAGATTCTTGCACATGTAACCCATACCCTGCAGTATGGGATTTCTTATAAGGCTATAGCAATTCTACGGCCCCCTTTTTCAGAACTTGCACAGATCGACAGGACATACAACCTTTGACTCAATTAGCGTTACTCGACTTCAGTAACTTCCTTTAGTTCAAACTACCGTAATACATATACGATTGGATTAACAACAAGTAATTAGATAAACCCTAGGCACTTAGCTTTCATTAACTGGAGGCTTCTCGCTTGTTCCGGAACTCACTCAATTCACACTAGACTTTAAAATATTCTTATAAGACTGTACTCGATGGCGGCAGGAATTGTACTGGACGAAAACGCATGGCGTCTGTCCGTTAAGTAAAAGATTCATAGACTATATAGAACGACCGAGTTATGGTACAATTACCCACCTCGGATAAAATTGTCAGTGATCTCGCGAGAATGTCTCCCCTTACAAATTATCAGTGATCTGGCGAGAATGTCTCCTCTTACAATATTATGAGTGATTTCGCGATAAGTCGCGACACTCCCGCCGGAAACATTTAAACGAAGGTGATTTCGCGATAAGTCGCGACAACACAGCTAGTGGAAACTGGACAAAAGCTGAGCGGAACGGGGTTTCAAATCAGTGATGAGTGGATCGGATGCTTATTGTTGGCTGGTTTAACGGAAAAATTTTCGCCGATGATAATGGCGATCGAGCACTCGGGGATCGTTATCACCACCGACGCCATTTTATCAAAGTTGATGGATTTGGAAGAAAATAAAGATGGCGACGTTAACGGAGCATTTGCAAGTTTTAGAAAATCTAAAGTTGGCAGCACTGGCCATAGCGGAACAAAAGACAACAGGCATTCGCAAATGTCAAAGTCAAAAAAAGTACCGCGGTGTTATAGATGTAAACAAACCGGGCACTATCGCAATCAATGTAATGTGGACAAAGATTCTTCAAATACGAAATCGAGTGAACGTAAACATACAAACGCGTTCAATGCCGTCTTCCTAAATGGCAGTTTTTCAAAGAAGGATTGGTATTTAGACTCGGGAGCGAGCGCCCACTTAACCTCAAACGAAAGTTGGATTAAAAATATCTCAACCAAACATTCTATTCAAGAGAACATGAAGACAATTATTGAGAAGGCGAAATGTTTAATTTTTGATGCCCAACTCGGCAAAGAATTTTGGGCTGAGGCATCAAATACAGCTGTCTACCTGCATAACCGTACTGTTCTACCAATGTTGAATATTGCTAATGAAGAAAAGCTTTACGTGAAGTGCTCAGGTGATCCTGAGCACTTCACCGAGTACCGCGGTGTTATAGATGTAAACAAATCGGCCACTATCGCAATCAATGTAATGTGGACAAAGATTCTTCAAATACGCAATCGAGTGAACGTAAACATACAAACGCGTTCAATGCCGTCTTCCTAAATGGCAGTTTTTCAAAGAAGGATTGGTATTTAGACTCGGGAGCGAGCGCCCACTTAACCTCAAACGAAAGTTGGATTAAAAATATCTCAACCAAACATTCTATTCAAGAGAACATGAAGACAATTATTGAGAAGGCGAAATGTTTAATTTTTGATGCCCAACTCGGCAAAGAATTTTGGGCTGAGGCATCAAATACAGCTGTCTACCTGCATAACCGTACTGTTCTACCAATGTTGAATATTGCTAATGAAGAAAAGCTTTACGTGAATTGCTCGGGTAATCCTGAGCACTTCACGTAAAGCTTTTCTTCATTAGCAATATTCAACATTTCTTTCAATCACACAAAAAGTGTGTGCCTTTTTTTTTTTTTTTTTCGGGGTGGAAATCCTCATAGGATGTCCGCCGCCCTAGGGTGGGCGACGGGGTCTGTCAGACTTTTACTGTCTAAAACCACCCCGGTGTCTCTTCTGTCACGAGCGCGCGTGGGGCCGCGGGAGTCTAAATTCTTCCGCAGCCCCACACTCTCGTGCTGGCCCGGTCTGTCCGAGCCTCGTCTCCGGCACGGGGTAGTGGGGTGTTAAGCTACCACGTGCATCGCCTCAGAGGCGCGCGCTGGCACTCGCGCGCGCCTCCGCCTCGGGGTCCATCGAATAGGGGACGGGGACTTCCCCATGTCCCTCGCCCCTGGACCCATTCATGGGGGGCGGAAGAGGGCGTTGTCCGCCCTTCTTCGGCGCCCGGTGCGTCTTCTGCGGCCCGGGAAGGGAGTTGAGATCTCTCTCTCCCGTTCCGCAGCTTCCTTCTGCGACATCACGTCCTCGCAGAAGGACACCACCGCGTCCCATGACTCTGCGCTGCCGGCCATCCTCCGCACTACTGTCGGCAGCGTCAGGTCGCTTCCTACTTTATTTGTGAGGACACGGCGCTGCTCCTCCCAGGCTAAACACTCGGAGAGCGTGTGCTGCGCCGTGTCCTTCCCGCATTGGACGCAGTGGTGGCACCGAGTGTCCGGCTCCCTGCCTAGGCGACACAGGTACTTGCCGAAGCAGCCGTGCCCCGACAGCACCTGCGTCACCCTGAACGACAGGGAGCCGTGCCTTCTCTCGAGCCAGTCGTCGAGTACTGGCCGGATCGCCTCGACGGTAGCGAGGCCGGCGGCAGGGCGCATAAGCCTTTGCCGCCAGTCCGCCACCAGGACCTGATGGAGCTCCTCTCGGCGCAGCTCGATCTGCCGCTGCGGCGGACTGGAGCCCCGTATCCGCTCTTCCTCGCGCCATCGGTACAATGACGCGAGTACTTTCGCCTCTAGGTCCCAGGGCGGGGATCCGGCCAGGACGCAAGCCGCCTCGTAGGAAATCGTGCGATACCCGCGGACGACCCTGACGGCCATCGCCCTCTGCGGCTTGCGCAGAATGGCGAGTGTTCCGGCCGTCAGGTCCATCGCCCACACAGGGGCCCCATACAGGGCCATGGACCGCACGATTCCCACGTATAACCGCCTACAGGCGGCGCTCGGGCCCCCCATGTTGGGAAGCAACGTTGACAGCGCGCCTGCTGCACCCATCAGCTTGGGCGCCAGCCGCCGGAAGTGGGGTCCGAATTCCCATCGGCTGTCGAGCACCAATCCCAGATACTTCATGGTGGACTCGACAGCTATCCGGGCACCACTGACCACGATATGTGATCCCGGCGCCGGCGCACGCCGGGGGCCATGGAATACCATGGCCTCCGACTTGTCAAGGGCCACCTCCAGGCCCAGGCGCCGGTTGCGGGTCACCACCTGTGACACCGCAGCCGTGGCTATCAACGTCGCTTCCCTGTGCGAGCTCCCCCGGGCAGTGACAAGCGTGTCGTCCGCATAACACGTCAAGTCGGCGCCCGACGGAAGCTCGCCTCTCAGCACCCAGTCGTAGCCGATGTTTCACAGGAGCGGTCCCAAGACCGATCCCTGTGGAACACCGCACGACATTTGGTGCCGACCGGCATCGTCACGTCCCCGATAGATGACGCATCTATCCTCCAGATAAGCCCCTACTATACGGTGGAGGTAGGGAGGCACCCGATGGTATTTCAGGGCCTCCCTAATACAGCTCCAGGGTAGGGTGTTGAAGGCGTTGGAAATGTCTAAAGACACCGCCAACACCACCCCACCCCGGGATACCGTATCCTCCGCCAGGGCTCTCACGCGCATGATTGCGTCTATGGTGGAGCGCCCCCGACGAAAACCGAACTGGTTGTCGTCCAGGTTCGGCCCGTCTCCGCACAAGTGGCCGACGAGGCGATCTGCGATTATACGCTCAAAAAGTTTGCCCGCCTCGTCGAGCAGCACTATGGGCCGATACGCGGACGGCGAGTCCGCGGGGCGCCCCTCCTTCCTGAGCAGGACCAGCTTCCCCTCCTTCCACACACTGGGAAACTGACCCTGCCCGAAGCATGCCGTGAAGAGCCCCCTCAGCTGGGGCTCTAGCTCCTTCAGAGCCAGGACGAGAGCTCGGCCAGGAATTCCGTCGGGTCCGGGCGCTTTATTCTTGGCCCGGAGCCGCGACACGGCCGCTCCCGTCTCTGCTTGCGTCACCTCGGGGACATCGGTGCCCTCCTCTTCTGGAGAGTCTGTGGCTGAGGGTGAGACCATCGCCGGGGGAACATGTCCCGCCCGCTCAGGGAAGAGGGTGGATGCCACCGCCTCTAGCAGCTGGGGTTGCATACTTTGCACCAGTGGGGCGCCCAGGGACGCAGTGTTGTGTGTGCCTAAGTTAACCACAAATTTATTATCCGTCAGTCAGTTGGTTAGAAACGGTAACAGGGTGCAATATCTATAACAGAAATGAGGAGTTAGTTGCCATAGCGTCATTGACAAATGGTGTTTATAAGTTGAAAACTTCAGAAAACACACTGGCTACAACATTTATATCTGTAGATACGGTCATCGCGTGGCATCGCAGATTAGGCCATGTGAACAGCATGTACCTGAACAAGATGCCCGATGCGGTGAGTGGCATGGAACTTGGAGAAGAAAAGTGACATATCTCAAACATCATGTATTGTTTGTTGTGAAGGCAAACAGTCCCGCCTTCCTTTTGGACATGCTGGTTCGAGAAGTGGTGAATTATTGGGTATAATTCATAGTGATCTATGTGGTCCAATGGACAATGCTTCGATTAGTGGGCCCAGGTATTTCATTTTGTTCATTGATGATTACAGATGACCTACATATATTTCATGAAGCAGAAAAGTGAAGCATTTCAGCACTTCCAGAATTATAAGGCCAAAGTAGAGAACCAGTTGAACAAGAAAATTAAAATACTTCGCAGTGTTAATGGGAAGGAATTTTGCAACGTTTTGATATTTATGTACAGTCAAGACCAAAAGTCGAGTTACAATCTCACAAAACTATGGCCAAGCAATACTAGTTGTAGTTACGACCTTCTTCTATAATAAAATTTGATACACACTCATACACTTTGACAACTTGCTGCCCGCTTATGATTGTTAGGTACTACTTACTAATTTCAACATTCACAGTAAGTGTTTGAATAGCCTAGCGGTTCTCGCCTTGATAGGCGTTCAAGGTGGTTCGAGTTCAAATCTAATAACTTACAAAATATTTTTGAAATGTTTATTGGTGAGTTATGAATGCTGACAACAAAAATATGTAAAAATACCGATCCGCAACTTAACGATGATACTTTATTTTAAGATTTTCTCTATATTAGAGTCATTATAAAAAGATGACGGTAGATTTGAAACAAACTGTACAAAAAATATTCCACTACCTGCAATAACTATTATTAACTACAATAACTCAAATAATATTACTTAGCTGTTGTTGGTTGGTGAACATATAGTTTACGAGTTCGTGTTATTAGTTTTACTTTTTTAATCAATATGCAGGCATATGCAGCAATATATCTCAAATATCATAATATGAAACCGGCTTTTGTGTAAGTTGTTTTTATTATTATTTGGGTAAGATGCAAACCAATCGCTTGTTGTAAGTGTGTAATAAAATTGTTATTGTTTTAGAGAAATACTGTAAGCCAAAGTCAAGAGGTTGGAGGACGAAGGTGGCTTATGTGTCGAGATAAGTGGAACGAAACAACAATATTTACCGTTGAATAAACCTTTAAAACGTGCGAAGAAGGGAGGTTGCATTTGTGGTTTAAAAATATACTGGCTAAACAAACAAAAAAAAAAACAATTTATAACAATCACAGTGCAGAAGTGTCCTACAAAGTGTTTTAAATATATGTCATTATATATCGTAATAACGGACTCTAAACCAACTCGTAAAGTAATTTAGCTAAGTGACAGTAATATGTTCGGTTGGCTTAATGGCTAACAGATGTCGCATTTTGCAATTTCAATACAAATTACTTTTGGTAAATTATAAAAACAATAATTTTGGAATTCGATAAGAAATAAGTTCGTTTACTTTTGAACTAAGAAAGCGCTTGAAGATTATAATCTCATGCCTTCAAAGTCCGAAAAAAGGCACTGCAGGATGGCAGCACTAGCATGCTATACACGCAAAAAAATTGTAAATGTAATAAGCACTGTTTTGTGTTCTAAGTATAGATTATTTTATGATTGTAATAATATTCAGGTTAAGCTTCAATCCTCTTTTCTTTAAGAAAATGAATAATTAAACTATAACCTCTTTAATGATAAAATATAATACTATAACTTTCATATCTAAAAACCAAAAATGTTTTTTATATTTTTTACTATAATAATATTATAAGTTTGTCAAGGATTACTTTTATATAAAATATTACAATACCTACTGCCATTTCAACGTTTGATTCATTTATTAGTAGTATATCTATACCGAATAATATATAACCTTATAATATATGGCATTATAATATGCTTTTTGTTTTATTTTTTTATATTTTTTATTATATTACATCTATAGTAAACTAAAACATATAATAAAAACCTATTTTGGTATAAATATTCAGTAAATTTTCCTATTCGTTTAAATATTATTTGCAAACATTTTTACTTTAAAATACAAATCAGTTATCATAATTTTAAATTATATGAAACAACAAAAAGATTTTCCATTACTAAGGATCGAACCTACAATCGCTCACTTATGATAGACCATTGTTAAGTGCGGCCGCTAACTTCAAATGAAGTAACGAAATTTTGCATTACTTTAAAGAAAGACGAAGACTGCGATAAAAAAAATAATGCGTTAGTGTGCGTGGCCGGTTTAGCGCAGGCGACAGTAGTCTTTAAGGTGGGAATGGACTTCTACAGCTGATTGTACATCTGGCAGTCGATAGCGCCTCAGGCTCTTATTAAAGGTCATCATGGCTGCTTCCCATCCTTGTTCATTGCAGTAATTCTCTAGTGTCTCAATATACTGGCGTTGCTTACTACGATACTGGCCTGGCGTCCACTCCCATTCAGGTTGCATTTTTGATATAGGCTGTAAGTCTATTGCGTGTCGTGCGCCGCCGCGTGATCCAGATTGCGTTCCGCCGCCTTGTCCGAACCCCCGGGTTTCGTGGTGGGGGGTCCCGGGTGGGCCCCCACAGCCATAGCGGCCGTACTCACACCATTCACAACGGCTGAGGATGTGGGCGCCACAATTCCAAAATCCGGTGTTTCATCTGGAGTATCCACCTCGTGAGTTGGGTCATGCCGCTTACCGGGCAGGGGTGGTAACCCTCCTATACTTAGCGATTTGTATAAGTAGTTATTGCTCGTGCCTGCTGACTTCAGGTGCCGCCAGGGCCTGTGCCACGCCTTACCTTGCATCAAGTGGCCGTTCTCGAGGTTGCCAACTGCTGCTACTGATAGTGAGAGTACACTATATTCATCCGCTTGGAAACCACGGAGTTGCACTCTTAGCCCCCACCCAAACGGTACTGCCTGTATGTTTACATTAGTTATGGGGCGGAATACTCCATCCCACCCACACCTGGCACCGAGGATAGTGAAGACCGCTGTACTTAAGCGGAAACTGTATGAATGTATTTGCTGGTTGTTGGGTTTTGCACACATGCGGATGTCATCGGCGCCAACCCCTAGAATGTTTAGACGCATAAGGCCTCTATCCAACTCAGGCGTGTCTTACTTATTTAAGAAAATGTGGCATTTTACACCAGAAATCGAATCCTTATACGCCGGAGCAAAATGGCCTGGCGAAATGTTTTAATCGCACAATTATTGAGAAGGCGAAATGTTTAATTTTTGATGCCCAACTCGGCAAAGAATTTTGGGCTGAGGCATCAAATACAGCTGTCTACCTGCATAACCGTACTGTTCTACCAATGTTGAATAATAAAACACCTTATCAAGTTTGGACAGGATGTTAGCCAGACATAAGTCATTTGAGAATTTTTGGCAGCCTTGTCATGGTGCATGTGGCAAAGGAAAAGCGCCAAAAATGGGACAAAAAGTCACAGGAGCAGATACTTGTGGGCTATCCGGAAGATATAAAAGGATATAGAGTTTATTGTCCTATTACCAAAAAGGTCAGTATCAGTAGAGATGTTGTTATAATGGAAGAAGTATCTATGCCTGTCACAGAAAGCAAAGAATGCAATGAAGAGAGTCTAGATTCAGTGAGGGACATGTCTTAAGGTGCCTTAGAAGATACCCTGAATGAAAGTTATATCGACAAGTCTGATATGACATATATTCCGAGTGAGTATGAAGATGCTGAATCGACTGAATCAGGTGGATCAGAGCACAATGAAAGACCTGTTAGGTTGCGGAAGAAACCAGAGAGATATGGATATTCAGACATGTGTCCTGATTCTACTATGGAAGCATGGAATGATGCTGGTGATATGACCTTGCAGGAAGCATTGATGGGGTTGGAGTTGAAGCAGTAGTTAAATGCAATTAAGGAAGAACTGAATTGTTTTAGTGAAAATGATGCATGGGAGTTGGTAGATGCTCCTAGTGCAGGTACAATAGTGAAGTGCAGGTGGGTTCTTAAAAAGAAATATTGTGACAAACAAGTGACATACCGTGCTAGGTTAGTTGCAAAGGGATTTACACAAAGACCTGGAGTGGACTATTATGAGACATTTTCTCCTGTTATAAGATATTCAGCTTTGCGTTATCTATTTGCTTTGAGTGTACAGTTAAATATGGACATAACCCATCTGGATGTCACTACAGTATTTCTCAATGGTAATTTGAAAGAAACTGTTTATATGCAGTTACCTGAATGTTTTCCGAATGTTAATTGTAACAAAGTTTTCAGATTGAGAAAGGCTATTTATGGCCTGAAAAAGGCTTCTCTTGCCTGGTATGATAAAGTTAATGAAACTTTATGTAATTTAGGTTATGTCAAGAGTGAAATTGAACCTTGTGTATTTTTAAAGGATTGTCTTAATAATAAAAGGATAATAGTTGGTCTTTATGTAGATGATTTCCTTATTTTTTCAAATTTAAAGTCTGAAACTGACAAGTTAATTGAAGCTCTAAGTGCAAAGTTTAAAATTAAAAATCTTGGAAAGGTCAAAGGTCAAACATTATCTAGGCATGGGAGTTAATGTTGATAGGGAAAACTGTGGTGTAACCCTTGATCAGGAGCATTATATAGAGCAGTAGATGCAAAAGTTTAACATGTCAGATTTTCACACAGCAGAAACACCTATTGAATGTAAATTAAACATTGAAAAATCTAATGTGTCTAAAGACAATATCCCATATCAAAGGTTAATAGGATGTTTAATGTACCTTGCAGTGTTGACTAGACCAGACATAGCATATTCTGTCAGTTATTTATCACAGTTCAATAACTGCTATTCAGATGTTCATTTTAATTATGCTAAAAGGGTACTAAAGTATTTGTATAAGACTAAAGATTACTGTTTGAAATATTCCCAAGGAACAGCAGATTTAACTGGTTATGTAGATGCCGATTGGGCAAGTGACACGTTAGATAGACGGTCTTATACCGGATTTTGTTTTTTAAAAAGTGGGTCTGCTATTTCCTGGGAAAGCAGGAAACAGCGCACCGTGGCTTTGAGTACTTGTGAAGCTGAATATATGGCTTTATCGGAAGCATATCGAGAGGCCATATATTTGCGTAGACTGGAAACAGAAATAGTTGGATTCTGTAATAAAATAATTTTATTTAATGATAGCCAGAGTGCGTTAAAACTTGCCAATAGTCATCAGTCACACAAGAGGTCCAAACACATAGATGTGCGTTACAATTTTATAAAGGAAGTTATTGATAATGACATTGTTGAAACTGAATATGTGGGGACTTCTCAAATGCCGGCTGACTTGTTGACAAAAGGTTTGGCCAGAGCAAAACATTATAAATTCATGGAGACTTTGGGACTCGTTAAAATTTAGTTTCGTTAATATATATGTAATGAAATAATATTTCATTAATTTAAATTTGCCGCGCTTCGCGCGTCAATTAACTGTCATTGAAAGTTGGTAGAGGGCGCAGCATCCGGGACGCGTGATTTCAATGGCGGATAAGATTATTTTGTGTGTCTTTTATTGGTATAAAAACTTATAAAGTTAGTTAAAGAAAATAATTGAGGAGAAGATATTAGTGAACTTTAAATGTCGTTTCTGTGTATTTTCAGGTAAGAAGTGTAATTGTGTTAAGTAAACCATATGTGTTGTATTATTGTAACGGCTTGTCAAATAAAACAAAGCTTTGTATTTTCAGAGAAACAAATTTTGGTTTATTTCGAAAATCCTCAATAACATATCTTATAAAACGACATTTTCGTTTACTAAAATAAGATGGACCGGCAATTTGAGTTTACGATGATAGCCTCAAGTGATGGTAAATCTAATGTATTAGCCATAACCTCAATATTTACAGAAGAAGGAAAATGTTATGTTTTACTCAGGTAAAACATAACATATTTATCCATATTTTTCTACTGTGATGCCTTTTCTTTATGCTATATTTTTATTTTTGAGAAAGTGTTCATTTTGACAATAAATGTATGATGAATCACCGGCTTCAGCTCACTGATGAGCTGAAGCCGGTGATTCATCATTGATCAAAATATGGATAAAATTGGATGAAGAACTTAAGAAAACATACATAGATGAGGCTGGTAACATGCACTTTTTAGATCAATATTTAGAAGAAATGAGCACCAAAAAACCAATAGACAAAGAAAGAAAATCAACATAACCTGAAACATATTTCAGAGAAATTTATTATTGAAAAATTCACAAGCAAGAACCCCAATGCAATGCAATGGATTGAGAATTTTGAAAAAGAGTGTGAGCGCTTCAATATAACAAAAGATGAATCAAAAATAGACATATTGAGGTTATTTTTAGAAAAATCTTGTTTAGATTGGTATAGCTCAATGGCCATAAAACTCACAATAAAGGCTGAATAGAATGAATGGAAAGACAAATTTTTAGAAACATTTAAAAACCGAGGATGGGACGTAGTCACATATGCACTCGCATTCAGGTATAAAGACGGACTACTAATTGATTATGCTATAAAAAAAGAAAGGCTTATACTAGACATAAACAAATCGATAGACTCCAAAACAATGATAGATCTTATTGCAACGGGTTTGCCTGGGTTCATCTTAAATAAGTTAAACCGGGATGAACTCAATGACAGTACTGAATTGTTCAATGAGATAAGAAAATATGAAGGTATGATGTACAAGAAAAATTCAACCACAATGAGGGGTGGTACATTCCTTAAAAATAAAACTAATGAGAAGAAGCCATGCAAGACTTGTGAATCTTTGGAGAAAGGAATTAGATATCATCCGGAGGAGTCATGTTGGTTCAAGAAAAATAAAAATGAATCTGAAAAGATTTTTAAATCCAGAAATGTAAACAATAACTCCATAATTGAAGTAGATATAAATACTGAAAAAAAAAACGAATAAGTACACCATTAATCAAAATCAAGCTTTTATTAGAAAATAAACTAGAAGTGAGCGGTATCTATGATTCAGGCTCACAGATCTCTTTAATAAATTCAAGACTGATTAAAGTAAAAGAAAAAAAGGACAATTTGAATATAGCGTATATGAAAACGGTTAATGGTGTGAAAAAAACAGATGGCTTGATAACAATAAAAATTAAAATATTCGATTTAGAAGAAGAAATGGATGTATATGTAGTAGAAAATGAAGATTTTGATGATTTTATAATCGGATTGGATATGATAAAGAAATTCAAATTAACTCAAAACGAGGACTTGCAAATAGAACAAAAGAAAATAAGAAATAATATAGGTGAAATGTCCACAGATAACAGAAATGAAGAAAATAATGTAAAAACATTTGCAATAAATTTTAATGAACACATAGAAACAGAAGAATTTGTAAGTATGACAGATCATTTAGATAATGAAAAGAAAATTGAAATAGAGAAAATTATAAAGGAATATAAAACAATTTTTGCAAAGGACAAGTATGATATAGGATCAGTTAAAGATTACGAAGCTCACATAGATACTGTAGTAAAAGACCATACCGATGTACAATAGAAGATAAATTAGAAATTGAACAGCAAATATCCAGGTTATTAAAGAATAATTTAATAGAAGAATCCTACAGTCCTTTTGCTGCTCCAGTGACACTGGCATTTAAAAAAGGTGAAAATAGAAAATCCCGCTTATGTGTGGACTTCAGGGAACTAAACAAAATTGTTGTTCCACAAGCTCAACCTTTCCCATTGATAGATGTTCTGATTATTAAAACTAAAAATTGTAAATATTTCACCACTTTAGACATAAACTCAGCATTTTGGGCAATACCATTACGGGTAGAAGATAGATATATTAAAGGATTTGTCACACAAGATGGCTGTCTTCCTTTTGGCTTGAAAACGTCACCAGCAATTTTTGATGAGAGAAGTTCTTCTAATGTGAAAGGATCACTTAAATAATCAAGGTTTTAGGAATAAAAATATGCTGATTACATATAATACTCTGAGCATTTCATGGCACTAAATGCAACTCATCATCATCATCCCAGCGTTAATCCCAGTCGCATCCGAAGCCTTTTCAGCTTTGGAGTCTGGGGTCCGCTTTACCAGTCCAACTGCTGATATGGCTTAACTTCGACATTTTCCGGGAAGCGACTGCCGTCTGACCTCCACAACCCGAAGGCGACATCGAAGCATTGCAGTTAGACCAATTGTTGGACTTTTGAGGGCACCAACAACCCGTAACGACTGCCACTAGATGTTCGTATGGCAACCGGAACCAACGGCATAACGTGCTTTCAGAGGCACGACCAGACCAGTGCAAATTTTCATATTCATGCATACAAATACTTGCACTGTGCGGGGATCGAACCCGCGCCACCTTGCGCAGCGGCCGCATCCGCTACCTCTACGCCACGGAGGCTGTCTTTTCAGTATTTGCAGTATCCTCAGCATTTGGTGATAAAAATGGCACTAAATGCAACTGATCCATTAAAAAGGGGAAAAAATAAGATTTATGCTACTTGCTATTTTTTAATGTCTCTAAGAGAACAGATTTAATGTTTTCAGTACAAACAGAAGATTCATTTTTTTGTTACCTGTTATTAATTTTACTATAGTAAAGCATTTAAAACTTGATCTGAATTAAGAAGTGATTGAAATTGTTCTGAAGGACTAAGTTTGTTGTTTTTGCCTAAGGGTGGAAATGATTTCTCATTAACTGCTTGAGCATAAGTTCTTGTATTATTATTTTTTTGTTTTCCTCAATATTTTTCTTTTTTAAGAGGTTTAGCAAAACTGTTTATCAAGAGCAAGCTTTTATTTACAGTCTCATTAAAGATATAGGATTACGTCTAGTTTACAAATAACATGGAGGCGTATCGCGGGAGTCGCGGAGGTACTTTTTACTTCGCCGACCTACGTATGTTCGCGGTCGGCGGTCCGGTGGAGCACTGGCGTTCCGCGCCCGCGCCATCCCACGCGCACCCCGCGCGTGGTGCGCGGGCGGCGGAAAGGGTGCGCGTCAACACAAGGCGAGCCATAGCGTAGCAACTATTTTTTTTTCTTCGCGCTACATCCTCCCCCTCTAGCCTAACCAAGCGCCCACCCGCAGTTAGGCTAGTCCAAAAATCGGCGCGGCCTACGACGTTTGCGCTTCTCGCGAACGGGGGGTTCTACGCAACCGGCAAAAGGCGTGAGGTGCGAAACGTGATATTTTCCTACGTTCGTCCCGGACTGTATATTCTCCAGTCCATAAGTGGTCGGGCTGATAACCTTCCCTATTTTGTATGGGCCGTCACGACGTGGGATAAACTTCGCGGTCTGTCCGCGGCCTGCGTCATTAGGTCCCTGTGTTTTTAACAAAACTAAGTCACCTACCTTATATTCTGGTGGCGACCTCCTACTTTGATCAGCATTCTCCTTCTGGGCGGCTTGCGCCTTCTCGTGAATCCCTGGCGTCATCCAGGGTCGCGGCCATCTTCTTTAAATACGGTGTAATGCTGGGCACGAAATTGTCACGCTCTACGATGGCCCTCATATCTATGGCGGAGTCGGAAGGAGCTCGTAACTCTCTCCCGAAGGTGAGGTGTGCCGGCGAATACCCAGTGCTGCTGGTGATCGCGGAGTTCATAGCAAACCTAATTGCAGCGAGGTGCACGACCCACGTGGAGTGGTCGTGGCCTACAAGCATGGTTAGTTGCGGTTTGAGGTCCCGGTTCTTCCTCTCGATCGGGTTGGCTTCGTGATGATAATAGGGGGTGAGTGACTGACTGATCCCTAAGACGTGGCATACCTGTTGCATGACTTCGCTTACGAACTGCACGCCGTTGTCACTAATAAGGCGGCGTGGTACCCCATATCTGAGGAACACTTCGTTTGCGAGCGTTTGAGCGCACTCGACGCTGGTGGCATTCTCCAGTGGAAACAATTCCACCCAGCGCGAGCAGACATCTTCGACGATCAGCACCCACCTGTTTTTCCTAGGGGTCTCGACGAGTGGACCAAACAAGTCCACAGAAACCACTTCGAATCGTCTCGACACGGCTAGAGTCTGCAGCAGTCCTGCTGGTTTGCGGTTGTCGGCTTTATACCTCTGGCAAAGCACACATTCCCTTCTGTATTTCGCGATGAATGTACGCATGCCAGGCCAATAGTACCTAGCCCGAACGCGGCTCAACGTGCGCTCCACGCCGAAATGGCCGGCAGTTGGCGCGTCGTTGAGGTCGGCCATGACCTGCCTGCGTTCATGTTCGGGTACAACTAAGCAGCAGTCCTCTCCATTGTCTGATTCCAAGCTGTACCTGTATAAGATACCGTCGGAAATGGTGTATCCGCGGTTAGACCATGGTCTCCCCCTAGATGGTTCGACGTACTCCATGTCTTCAATAATTTTACGTACCTCTGGGTCCAAAAGCTGATTGCTGCGGATATCGCCACCACTCCTCTTCGGCATGTCAACGACCGTCATGCACAAGTCACATCCGTCCTGGTCCCCCGAACAAGCTGGCCGCGACAGCGTATCTGCAACCACGTTCGCGCGACCCGATGTGTACTCAATGCTGAGGTCGAACTCTTGCAATGTTAAGGCCCACCTGGCCAGTCGACCATTAGGTGACCTTTGGCTCATCAGCCACCGCAAGGGTTGGTGGTCCGTCCTAACTGTGACCTTCGCAGTTTCTACATAACCGCGGAACTTACCGAGCGCCCACACGGCAGGGAGAGATTGGTCTCTCGTTGTGTTTCTCCCCCTGCATAAGAACAGCCCCAAGACAATAAGCGCTGCTGTCAGTGCAAAGAACGAAGGGTTTCGACTCATCTGCCTAACAGAGAATGGGGGCGGAGACGAGCAGGGACTTGATGCGTTCAAACGCTTCCTGCTGCTCAGCGTCCCACCGCCAAGTACTCGTCTTCTTCAGGAGGTTAGGGAGGGGTCTCGCGATTTCCGCGTAATTAATAATAAATCGTCGGTACCAACTCGACGTCTGCAAGAAACACTTTAAGTGCTTTATGTTCTGAGGAGCGACCATATTGTCAATGGCCGCTGTCTTGTCTGGGTCCACTTGGATGCCGCCTGGCACGATAACATGTCCTAGAAATTTGACAGACTCCCTCGCAAAGAAACTCTTGTCTCTATTGACCCTCAACTTAAACATGGCCAATCGTTCGAAGACCGCCTCCAGGTCAGCCAGGTACTTCTCAAAGGGCCCTGGCGACAGCACGATCAGGTCGTACAGGTATGCCAGCCGTTCTACCCTTTTCAAGTTGGAGCGGAACCTGTCTATCATGTTCTGGAAAGTGGCCCCAGAATTCCGCAGTCCCATCGGCATCCGCTTAAACCTAAACGTACCAAGCGGTGATGTGAATGCAGTCTTATCTTGGTCCTCTGGGCAGACATTCACCTGATAATAGCCTGACCGAAGGTCTAGAGTGGTCATATACTCACTGGTTTTGGCGGCATGCAGTATATCCTCGATGCGTGGGAGAGGGTACCGGTCCGGCTCCGTCACCGCATTGAGCTTCCGGTAGTCTATACAGAGCCTTAAACTCCCATCCTTCTTACCCACAAGTACGACGTTGGAGGCCCACGGCGACTCGCACTCTTCGATGATGTCATCTCGGAGCAGCTTATCAAGCTCCTTCTGCAAAGCCTCTTTCTTGTTTTGCGACATCCTGTATGGTGGACCAGCAATAGGATCTTGGTGTGGACTCACCTTTATACGATGCGTGGCAAACTCCGTCGCCGGTCCGTCGCGTGCAAACTGTTGCGCGCGGTCTTCAATGAAAGCGTTGAGTGTAAGTCGTTGCTCGGGGGTTAACTTACAACCTTCATCCGATCTCAGCGATTGCTTGGTAGAAGCTGCGGTGCGCAATAGGTCCGTGTCCGCACGGTCGAGCGTGTAGGTATAAACAAGATCGTGCCAAAGGCCCGCCTTGTCAGCGACGACCAAATGCGTCGGGCGACGTATATTACCATGCCGGCCCGAGTTAAAAAGTCTATACCTAAAAGTGTCTTAATATTACTACCAGGGGTGCCCTGTAATACTAGGAACGGACACATCACCCTGTGACTCTGGATGGTAACCTCTATTTCGGCGGACAATAGGTTTCTCCAACCTTGTGTGCCGTCAGCCAAGCGAACAAAACGTTTTGTTTCACTGAATTGAACTCCCGAATCTACTAGGAGTTGATACAATAGCGGACTTGCAATACTATGCGTAGCGCCGGTATCTACGATCGCCACGCCGTTGCGGCCCTTAACACTAATATTAACCATCGGGTGATTATCGCACGTACTTATGTTTGTTATGTGGACGCACGAAGCCGTATCACTCGTACTAGCGTTACTGTTACCGCTCGTGTCAACATCGTGCGCGCGAGTATCTATACCTACGTTATTGAAAGATGTTTTGTCTTCAAATTTCGACATTGACTTCGCATAAACATCACATTTCGACCTCACGACGCCTTGCTTACCGCAACCGTAACAACGTAACTCCTTAGGCGTAGTTTCGCTATTAATTTTGCTAGTGGTTGCTGTACGGTTCCGTACAGGCATTATTTGCTTATATCGCGACCTACTTTGCGATTCGTATTATTTACGTTAATATTAATACTTAGTTGACCAATAGCTGCCGTAGCGCTATAACCGCGGATTAGCATCCAAACTACTTTCATGTACTTTTACGAATAAACTTAATTATTGTGAAATCTGTGGTTTTCGTCAACTCATCTTCAACTATCTCTGAACCATACATAAAAATGGTCCTTCGAGCCTATGCCTACATTCCTACACTATATAATATAATTTGTAACTCATAAATTACGTATGTATTCAGTAGCGATTTGTGCTCTATAATAAACGCACGTATAATTAGTCATCCGTCGTTTCATTGATACTCACACGAGCTAGCACGACCATATACGTGCACAGTGGTGACCCCGACGTGATCTGAACACGCAACCTTCTAATCTGGAGTCAGTCTCAAGCCTCCCGAGGTGTAGAAATATGATACTCTGAAAGAACGCTTACTAAAAGTTTATGAAGAATCTGAGATACGTCAATTTCAGAAGCTCTTAAGTGAGATGGAATTGGGTGACCAAAAACCCTCTCAACTTCTTAGGCGGATGCGAGAATTGGCTCGAGAAAGGATACCCGATGAGACGCTGAGAATAATGTGGCAAGGACATCTGCCATCTTCGGTGCGAAGTGTGCTAGCCGTGAGTGAAGTACCGGACTTAGATAATTTAGCGGCAATAGCAGATAAAGTGTTGGAGACGTCCCGACCCTCACAGGTGGCTGAAATGCAAGCTACACCTGTTATGAGTGGTACCAGCGACAGTGCATTGATTTTGGCGGAGATAGCCAAATTAAGTTTAAGAGTCAGGGATCTGGAATCAGAAAGAAAGTTCATGCACAATGGAAATAATCGTTTTCGCTCTCGATCGCGCTCCAAATCACGCGGGCGTTATTCGACAACGCGTCGGTCAGCAGATAATCCGGATTGGCTTTGTGTTTACCATTTTAAGTATCACCACAGAGCTAGAAAATGTGTAGAGCCGTGCGCTTGGCCAAAAACGGGCAAGAAGGAAAACTAAGTGAGGTGCAATCGCAGGTGGAGATTTGCACCATAGCTCCAGTTCCCCGACTATGTATTACGGACGAAAGCAGCGGGCTCAGATTTTTGGTAGATACTGGTGCGAACATTTCAGTGTTGCCGGTAATCAAGAATCGCGTGTGTAGTGCTAACTATGCGGACTATAAACTGTATGCAGCGAACGGTAGTGAGATAAAGACTTATGGTGTAAAGACGTTAAACTTAGATTTTAGATTACGAAGACCATTTCGTTGGACATTTGTGTTGGCAGAAGTCAAGCAACCCATACTCGGTGCTGATTTCTTAGCCCATTATAAGCTCTTAGTGGATGTTAACAATAAAAAACTGATAGACTCAGTGACATGTCTAAAAACTATCGCGTCTGTGACTGTGCAACATGAACCTACAGTGAGAACAATTGACTTTAAAAACAAATATAGTGATATTTTGTCCGAATTTCCTAACGTAACGAAACCATTGAGTTTTAAGGAAGTTCCATGTCACTCAGTGGTACATCGAATCGAGACTTCGGGTCCAGCTGTGTTCGCGCGCCCGAGGCCTTTACCGCCAGATAAATACTATAAAGTCAAAGCCGAATTTCAACGCATGCAGGAGATGGGGATATGTAGACCCTCTAGGAGTAACTGGGCGAGCCCTCTGCATGTTGTTACGAAAAAGAACGGCGAATTAAGACCTTGCGGCGACTATCGAGCTTTGAATGCGATTACTAAGCCGGATCGTTATCCGATACCGCGCATACAAGATTGCAGTTATTTGTTACATGGGAAGAATATATTTACCAAAATTGATATACAACGAGCCTACCACAATATTTCTATACATGAAGACGATATTCCGAAGACGGCAATTACAACACCGTTCGGTTTGTTCGAATTTTTGCGTCTGGGGTTCGGTTTTCGTACAGCGGCACAAACCTTTCAGCGTTTTATGCAAGATGAAGTCCTACGGAACCTTAACTTTATTTTTATCTATATTGATGACGTCATTATTGCCTCGTCGTCGGAGCAGGAGCATAGACGTCACGTAAGGGAAGTACTACAGCGGTTAGACGAATATGGCATAACCATTAATGTATCCAAATGCGAATTTGGCAAGACGGAACTAAATTTTTTGGGTTTTCGCATGTCACAAGAAGGTATGAAGCCATTAGATGATCAAGTTAAAGTGATTACTGAGTTTCCAAGGCCTAAAACAGTGGAGGAGCTTCGAAGGTTTCTTGGAATGATCAATTTTTATAGACGCCATTTACCTAAGGCCGCCGAAATACAAGCGAAATTGAATGTATTTCTTTATAATTCAAAAAAGAAGGACAAAAGTGTCATACCTTGGACCGATCAAAGTATTGAAGCGTTTGAACAGTGTAAACTAAGCTTAAAAAGCGCAGTAACATTGTCATTCCCGTCGCCAAACGCGCCGATTGCCTTAATGACTGATTGTTCAAACACCTGTGCAGGAGCTGTGTTACAACAAAAAGAAGGCAGTAATTGGAGGCCATTGGGATTTTTTTCAACGAAATTGAGCGATTCACAGCAGCGTTATTCAACATATGATAGGGAGTTATTGGCGATCTAGCTAGCAATCAAACACTTTCGACCTTTTATTGAGGGAAGACCAGTAATTGTTTATACCGACCATAAGCCGATAGTTTACTCATTGCAGAAAAACGCAGTCAGTAAAAACGATACGCCGCGAAGAATACGACAGCTAGATTTCATATTGCAATTTGCTACCGAGATAAAACATATATCGGGCATGGAGAATGTGGTTGCAGACTGGTTGTCAAGAATATCAGCAATTGACATTTCATCACCATTAGATTATGAGAAGTTGGCCGATACGCAAATAAATGACAGTGAGCTACATAATCTTACGAAGTCGAAATCATTAAAGTTTAAGAAGATATTGATACCTAATTGCAGTAAACCAGTGTGTTGCGACGTGTCCTTAAATCGGGCACGACCATATTTGCCCAAAGAATTCCGAGTATCAGCTTTCAACGCGGTACACGGGATCAGTCACCCAGGCACGCGTACAACGAGGAGGATGATGCAAGATAGATATATATGGCAGGGCATGAATAAAGATGTGACGCAATGGGTCAAAGGTTGTATAGACTGTCAAAAATCAAAAATACAGAGACATACAGTGTCGCCCCATGGCCATTTCGTATATAGCGATCGGTTTGACCACTTACACTTGGATATAGTAGAACCGCTTATATATTGCAATGGTTATCGGTATATAGTGACCATGGTGGACAGAAAAACTGGGTGGCCGGAGGCTTATCCGGTAAAAGATATTACCGCAGAGACGGTTGCAGACATAATGTACTCCGGATGGATAACCAGATTTGGATGTCCTTTAAATTTGACAACAGATCAAGGTTCAACGTTTTTATCTCAACTATTTATACAGTTAGCTAAGAGGATGGGCATCCAGAAATTTAGAACTACAGCCTATCACCCACAGTCGAATGGGAAAGTAGAAAACTGGCACCGGTCACTGAAGGCTGCACTTATGTGCAGGGGAAAAACGGAGCAATGGGTGTCGGAATTACCCACAGTTCTACTGGGGTTGAGAGCATGTTTAAGGGACGACACTCAAATTAGTGCTGCAGAGATGGTACTAGGCGAAGCATTACGTTTGCCTGGAGATTTCTTTCAGCCGTCAACGCAAGAAACTGCCAGCAATGTATTGTTCGTGCAAAATTTGCGCAGGAAAATAGCACATTTAGCATCCGTGCCCAGAAAAGAATTACACCAAGGAAGAATCTTCATACACCCCGAATTAAAAGATTGTACACATGATTTTGTTTGAGTGGATAAGGTGTCCAGACCACTAACTCAACCATATATGGGACCTTTTAAAGTGATTGATAAGACAGACAAATATTTTAAAATCATACAGGCGGATACGCATAAAATAGTTAGTATGGATCGTTTGAAACCGGCCTATTTCATCACGAGTCACGAATGCACAGATGCACCTAATAAGGCAACAACAACTGTAAACAATGACACCAAAGTGTCGAGATTCGGACGAGTTCACGATCCAACCTAAAATTGCACTCATGTAGTCCATATTCTATGTCAATAAAAATTTATAATAAATTACCAGAAGACATTAAAGAACAGAAAAAAACCAGTATATTTTTATTTAAATTAAAGCAATACCTAATCAAGAAAAGCTACTATACGTTACAAGAATATTTAACAGATAAATTCAATAAAAACACATAACTGTAAAGAAAGGTATACTTACAAAAAAAAAAAAGACATTTAATATACTAAAATACTTAATTATTTATAATACATTTATAATAATGAACAAATTTTAATCGGGTACCAATTAAAATAATATCAATATATATTTAAAGAAATAGTTAATGAATGAATACTTAACAATTAATATAATATATATTATAATATAAAGAGATAGCAATTGAATATATACTCACTCTAATACAATTAATAAAAATAAATGAATAAGAATTATAAAAAACTTAATAAATAAATGGAAACATGAAGCGCTCTTCCTCTCTCTACTTATTTAAAACTTGCTGTGCCCCACAGGGTCCATAATTGTTTCCAATATTATATTATTATATTTACCACCTGTAACTGTACATTATGGATTGCAATAAACGATTTGATTTGATTTGAGTTATTAAACCAGTGGTGCGCTTTAGACTGTAAATACATCTCAGTCATAAATATCTACAACTACAATGGGTTCAAAAACAAGTAAGACCGAAGAAGTAATTATTGCCCAAAACGGTGCGGGAAACAGTGCCACCACGGCGGCAACAGAGACTTTGACGTCTGGAAGGCAGGAGACGTATCTCTTGTTCATTATAGCGTGCATTTTAGCAGCTATGCTTTACGTTATGTGGCGTTATTGTAAGACCGGGTACGCTCGGTACCTAAGACGAGAGCTGCAGGATTTGCCGAGGATCGAACAGCGCGCTGGTGAGCCAGGCTGTGACAGCCGCACACCACAGCACGTAATAGTGTGATAGTGAAAGTGAAATGGGAATAACAAATTACACTGTGCGAAACGTTAATGGAGTGATTATTTTAGGTATGCTTAGAGGAATTTATGTTTAAAATAATACTAGTAATATATAACCTGTGTAACCAAATAATACTATTTTTAGTTTATATAAGGATTCTTTAAATAAAGGGGGATGTACTGTGCCTACATTCCTACACTATATAATATAATTTGTAACTCATAAATTACGTATGTATTCAGTAGCGATTTGTGCTCTATAATAAACGCACGTATAATTAGTCATCCGTCGTTTCATTGATACTCACACGAGCTAGCACGACCATATACGTGCACAAGCCGGATTTATCAAGTGTTAGTTAATTCTATTAACGTTACTAAATCGGTCTAGCTGAAATTCCAGAAGGGCATTTTTTAGTGCATTGCGTTAGTGGTTATTGCAGCACTTAATATCCAGAACTTGCGGAAATTTCGCGACTTTGGTGTACCAACCTGCGGTGATACAACTACTCATCTCCACCAACGGGTAAGCCAATTGCTAATAACAATGGTTCAGAGCGTGATGGAACTGATAAACCGTCAAGAAACTATCTTCAGAGACTTGAAGCTCACTAGTACCAACTATAAGAAAGGCAGTTCGACCAGGAAGAACTTGGAGTATCTGGAGGAGCGACTTTTTCGGTTGAACAGCAACTGGGAGAAGTTTGTTCACAACCATCAATTGCTGGAAGAATCTGGAGCAACAGACCTTCAATACTTTACCGACGACATTTTCAGCAGTACAAAGAAGATGTATGAAGAAATGCTGCAAGACATGTTGAAACGAAAGTCGGAATTGCCGTCTACATCTACAAGTAAGGCGGAACAACTACCTGCGACGCCTAACCAAAGCAAGGGTAAATCAGGATTTACTTTCGACGATACCAAATTCCACGCACCACCTCGGGAAACAAGCGAGTCGACGGAAAGACAACAAGATCTGTTGCGTCAGCAATACCGTAACTTCAGAGCATTCGAACGTACTGTGGAGAAAATAAACATAGCGTTGATGGTATCTATGGAAAAATGGGAAATAGAAGACAACCTTAATATCCTGAAAACTAAATGGGAACATATCGAAAAGGCAAATTGGGAACTGGACTACATACTACAAGACGAGGACTCAATTTATCAACAGAAATACAATACGGCAGAGAACCTTTATGATGACCTGAAAAGGAAATTACAACACAGTATCTGGAATAATGCTCATTACGAGAAATCAACGCCAAAAATTGAAATACCTGATTTTCATGGCAACTACAATCAGTGGCTGACTTTTAGAGATCTCTACCTCGAAAGTGTACACAACAATCCGATACTTTCGAAAGCTCAAAAAATGCAACACTTGAAAACAAAACTCAAGGGTGAGGCGGAGAAACTAGTACAACATCTTGGCATCAGCGCTGAAAACTATGCATCTTGCTGGGAGATTTTGACCCACCGCTACGATAACAAACGGCTACTGTTTACATCCTACATGAACATGCTCCTGAATCAACCCAGTATTCAGCAAGCAACCGCAGCAAGCATACGAAAGCTTCACGACGTCATGATGGAGTGCTTGAACGGACTCAAAAACATCGGCCTAGATACAACAAATTGGGATCCGATCCTGGTTCACCTTCTGATTAAAAAACTAGATAACGTAACATATAACGAATACATAAAGGAGATCAAACATGCCAGAGAATTTCCCGACCTGAAAGAGTTCGCCGAGTTTTTAGAATCAAAATTCATGTCACTGGAAGCTCTGCAGGGAAACAGCCAAAACATATCGCCATCAAACAAACCATGGAAATCGGAAAAACAGGACATAAAGGATCAGAAAACCGAAACAACTCTAATAAGAATAAAACACAAGGGTCATCGTACTTTAACAAGTCACAAAACTCACCAAAAGCCTACTTTACGACAGCAAAAATATGCCCAATATGCAAAACTAACCACGTTTTGATGAATTGCGAACAATTCTTGGCTATGGACACAAATAAACAGAATGACACAGCAACTTGCATGTTTGCAAAAATTGTCTATTCAGCCACGGAGACAAACAATGCAAATCACGGAAGACTTGTAAATTGTGTCAGAAGGCAACAAACAAGCGACGCAAAAGCCATCGGCGCTGACTCCATCCACTTCCCATGGAGTCAACAACGTAACGAACGAAGGAGGTGCTGTTGACAACTGTACTTCTGAAAGTCAAAACAATTGATGGAAACTTCATCAAATTGAGAGGCCTACTGGACCAAGGTTCCCAAGTGAGCCTAATAACGGAAAACGCTGCGCAACGCCTCAGATTACAGCGACTAAAAGTAAACTCTACTGTGTCGAGTGTCGGATCACTTAGCGGCAACTGCAAAGGGGCAATGAACTTGGAATGCCAATCAATACAGTCAAATTATCGATCGAACTTGCAGGCATTAATTATGAAGAAACTCATAAGCAACTTGCCTACCGCATCATTTTCTGTCAGCAACTGGGACTATTTGGAAAACTTAAAACTAGCGGATCCGCAGTTCAACCTGTCAGGCCCTATCGATCTGCTCCTGGGCGCAGATATCTACTCAGAACTTATCCTAAACGGAATCGTCAGGAATGATAACAGATATCCGGTAGCACAACAAACCAGAGTGGGCTGGATTCTATGCGGGAATGTAAAAACACTAAACTGCTTAGTGACCATCAACGATTTTGAAAACATGGCACGATTTTGGGAGACCGAAGAAATTCCAAACCCTTCACATCGACTAGCGAGGAACAATACTGTGAGGAATATTACAATGCAACTACCACAAGATTGGTGAACGGACAATATGTGGTGCAAATGCCCATGAAACCTAACTTCGAAACAAACTTAAAGAATGCTAGGTCGCAAGCACTAGCACAATTCCTTCAACTAGAAAGAAAAACGCTGACAAACAAGGAACTCGGCTACTAGTACAAACGTTTTATGAACGAATATATCGCTATCGGCCATATGTAACCGGTCACAGAAGTAAGAAACGATCAAGTATACCTTCCTCACCATGGCGTGTTAAGAGCGGAGTCCACCACGACGAAACTGAGAGTAGTCTTCAACGCATCGTACAAAACTAAAGGAGGCATCAGTCTCAACGATCACATGTACTGCGGCCCGAACTTACAAAAAGATATGCTGGCGTTATTTATAAACTGGAGAACATACAGATACGTTTTACGGCAGAGGTAGAAAAACTTTATCGGTTCACCTGGCTGAAAGAAAAACAACAACACCTACAAACTATAATCTGGAGATCTTCTCGTAACGAACCTCTGCAAGATTGGCAACTGGGCACAGTAACTTACGGAATAAAAAGTGCACCTTACCTGGCAATGCGCACATTACATAAACTCGCAGAAGACGAGAGAGATACCTACCCGGAAGCAGGATACGTCCTGAAAAACTATTTCTACATGGATGAATTGGTTTACGGGCAGGATACTATCGACGCATCAAAAACGCTGGTCAAACAGCTGATTCAGTTGCTAAATAAAGGAGGATTTAACTTGAGGAAATGGAAAACGAATGAACCAATTATTTTGGAAGACTTGCGAGACGAACAAAAGAGCCGAGCCTATACGAACATCGACTTCAGCCCTGAACAAACGTCAAACTCAAAAATGTTGGGAATGAGGTGGTCTCAAGAAAACGATAACTTTACATATCAATGGGATCTACCGATCAAGAAAAACCTAACAAAGCGCATACTACTGAGCGAGATAAGCAAATTATATGACCCACTTGGATTACTATCACCTTTTACAATAAAAACCAAACTTCTGTTCCAAAAAATCTGGACTTGCAAAATCGACTGGGATGAACGCTTACTCAACGACCTCACTACTGAATGGGAGGCTATGAGAAAAGATATTCCTTTGCTAAACAAACTTTCCGTACCGCGATGGTTGCAATGTCAAGAAAACAATATAGAGATTCACGGGTTTTGCGACGCCAGCGAAAAAGCTTACGCCTGCGTCATTTATAGTCGAGTAAAAAATGAAATCGGTGAATACAAGACTACGCTAATTACGGCAAAAACAAAGGTTGCGCCAATCAGTAATAAGGTAACTGTACCTAAAATGGAACTTTGTGGCGCACTTTTACTGGCCAAACTAATAGAAAAAGTACAAACCACTCTTTGCAACAAGAACCTACATTTAAGGTGCTGGAGTGACTTCAAGGTCGTCTTAGCCTGGATACAGGGAGATATAAACCAATGGGAAAAATATATAGCTAACAGAGTGAAACAAATAAACAGCGTTACTTCTGCAAACTGCTGGAGTTATGTGAAGTCAGAGGAAAATCCTGCTGACTGTGCAACTCGAGGGCTCACACCATTCCAACTCCTCGATTTTAAACTTTGGTGGAATGGACCAGATTGGTTAAAAATAAACTGTATACCAAAAATTCATGAAGACTATTACTTGACCAACAGAACAAATACTGAGTTGCAAGAAATAAACTGCTGCTCAGTCACATACAAAAAAAAGTGAAATAATCGAAACATTACTGAATAAAAACAGTAATTATAAACGCATAATACGAGTGTTGGCGTGGATTCTACGACTTAGCAACATTCGTAAGCAAAATCGCTCGCTACGCTCAACTAATAACTTAACCGACAATAACAAAAAGGTAGTTGTGTGTTTGTCACCACAAGATATTATGGGAGCTACTGAATTGGTAATCAAGAACGTGCAAAACGAATACTATGGGGATGAAATTGAATTTTTAAAGAAAAATCAACCGATTACAACAAGAAGCAAGCTATTGAAGTTAACCCCATTTCTCGACGATACAGGAATACTGCGCGTGAAGAGGCGAATAGACTACTCAACTTTATCTCCTGAAGCTAAGCATCCTATCATCTATTATCCTTCCAGCAACAGGAAGACTAACAACGCTTATTATTCAAGAAGCTCATCGTGACACTTTCCACGGGGGTGCCCGGCTAACGTTGGCCCATTTACGTCAAAAGTATTGGGTTATTGGAGGTAGCAGAACAGTCAAGAAGGAGCTACGGCAATATGTCCGATATCATCGTTTCAAACCAAACCGAAACGTACAACTCATGGCAGATTTGCCCAAGGAGCGTGTAACTCCATCAAGGCCATTCACAAACACAGGCGTCGACTATGCCGGACATGTTGATGTGAAAATCAACAAAGGAAGAGGCGTCAAAACATGCAAGGCTTACATAGCAATTTTCATATGCATGGTGACCAAAGCTGTGCATTTGGAATTGGTATCGGATCTAACTACGCAAACGTTCCTCGCTGCATGCAGACAACGGAACGAATTTTGTGGGCGCAGCAAAACTACTACAACAAGAATTTGAACAATGCAAGACGTTCAAGACTTCGGAATTCTTCGATGAGATGAGCCACTTACAAATTGAGTGGCATTTTAATGCTCCACTTTGGCCAACAGCTGGAGGCTTGTGGGAAGCTGCCGTCAAAGCCATGAAATATCACCTACATCGAGTACTGGGGGAGCAGAAGCTTACGTTCGAGCAATTCACAACCTTATTAAGTCAAATCGAAGCATGTCTCAACTCTCGGTCATTGTGCCCATTAACAGAGAATGTTGAACCTGGAATATCTGACACCGGGTCACTTCCTTATTGGCGGCCCTCTACTGTCTCTACCACAAGGAGAAAAGGATTTCGCTGAACACGACCTAAGAAACAGATGGAGGCTAGTGGAACAAATGAACGTGCACATCTGGAAGCGCTGGTCAAATGAGTATCTGCATCAACTGCAAATTCGAAGCAAATGGCAGGACCTAAAAGAAAACTTAAAAGAAGGAAGCCTAGTATTGGTGAAAGATGAACATTTACCTCCAAGTCGTTGGTCTCTAGGAAGAGTCCAGGAACTTCATCCAGGGATCGATGGTCGAGTACGAGTAGTAACCTTGAAAACTAGGAAAGGGTTGCTCAAACGACCGATAACAAAGCTGTCACCATTACCGCTGAAACATGAAGAACCAGAAGTTAACACAGACGAAAAGGAAACCGCACCCACCCCGGAATCTAGAAAACAACGAGGCGTATCAAACGATAAGAACAGGCTGTCACTGATTTTAATATCTATGACGGGATTTGCACAATCAACGCCAATGACGAATAATTTAAAGGTCACACCGATATCGAACAACCATCCGATTTACTTTGATGAAGCTGGGAAAATTCAGTTAATACATGATGAATGGACCCTGTTGGTGTACTGCAATTTAACTTCATACTGGCAAGCAGCTGAACGGATCAATGATTATATGAATCAAATAGATAAATTATGTCAAAGAATATCACATGAGTATACGCCTTGCGAAACAATTGTCAGCCACCTACGTCATGAACTGAGCCACCTAGCTGACTACAACTCAATGCTGCTCACCCAACATTCAAGACCAAAACGAGGTTACTTTGATGGAGTTGGAAATTAGCAGGAACTCTCTTCGGAGTGCTCGATGCAGACTTCGCCAAAAAGTACGAAAGAGACATACAGAACTTACAATCAAATGACGACTACCTACTACAACTTATGAAAAACCAAACACTAATTGTAGAGGCAGAAAATAATGTTATAAAAAGAAACACTGCCTTCATAGATAAACAATTCAAGAAATTACGCGCATACATGGATAAAACTTGCAGCGTAATCACTAAAATAGAGAATAAGGCGCATATGTTATTTACAATGAATGACATAAATTCCGCTGCCGTGACGTCAACTCTTATTTTAAGCGATTTAAATCGAATATTGGAAATGCTGATAAATGCTCTCGCCAATATTTACAGAGGACATTTGGATACATATCTATTTCCAGCTAACCAATTGATCGAACAACTAAACATTATATCCGGGAGGTTGCCACAGGGATTGTCGTTACCACTAAAGGATATCCAAAGGGATTTGAAAAATATCTATGATCTCATCCATGTGAAGGCTCGTATTACAAACAACTATATGCTGTTCGAAATACACATCCCCTTTGCTGTGCGATGAAGACTACAAGATATATAGAGTTATACCAATACCGTTTCTTAGACAAGGACATTTAAAACTTTTTTACAAAAAAACAACCGACTTCTAAAAACCACTACAAAGTGAAAAATAACTAATTTCGGAAGTCGGTGTCTTTGGTTTTTGTATAGGTATTAGTTTTTGACACCGACTTCCGAAATTAGTTATTTTTCACTTTGTAGTGGTTTTTAGAAGTCGGTTGTTTTTTCGTAAAAAAGTTTTTATTTTACACTTTTAGTTGTGAAAAGTAGGTACTATGTATTCAGTTACATCCGGTCAGACTGGAAGCTGACGCAAATATAGTTGGGAAATGACGTAATTTTGTTTACTTTAATTTTTACCAGTAATTTTGAAGAATTCTCTCGACTGCCTAAGGTCTTAATCATCAGATTTAGGTACTGCAGAACATTATTTTAACCCAATGGGTGCAAATTTCTCATCAATATAAACAAATTAAAACCAAACACAAAGTAGGTACTGCAAACCGTTGAGGAGTTCCCGAAACTGGCCTTTGTCTTCATCATCAGAGCTCTTATGACAGTCACAACCCATCTAGGTGTAAAGTTCTTATCAATTCAAATTAATCAAGCCCAAACACAAGGTAGCTGCTGTGAATTGTTGAGGAGTTCCTTCGACTGTCTTCCGGGTCCATCATCAGATCTACTCCAGACCTTTATCAAATTGTAGTGCTTTAAATACTTAATGAAAATACTAAGAAATGCACTCTGACATGCTCTGGTCTTCCATCATCAGATCCTGATGTCCTTATCATGGGACCACCTTGGGAATGTCTTCTTTCCAACAAAAAAAGAATTATCAAAATCGGTTCATAAACGACGAAGTTATGCTCGAATAAACATAAAGAAAAAGCATATATACGGTCGAATTGAGTAACCTCCTCCTTTTTGAAGTCGGTTAAAAACTGGTACAATCAAGTTCAAGCTTTATCGCCATCAACTTTGAAAAAAATTCCTATATAACAATGGAAGACGAATTCATTTGTTACTCACGTCAACCTGTCTACAACATGCACGATAAAGATGCCCCATGTGAGGCTCAAGTCTTCAATCAACAGGAATCGCTATCATGCGTACTCAGTGACATAACATGCAAAGAAACTTGGACAAAGCTTCATAAAACGAACATGTGGCTATTTACATTGTGCAGCAAACAGCTGATGCGCGTCATATGTAGCGATCAAGTTACGCCAGCGGTCATTGACGGGACTGGAGTAATTGCTTTAAAATCAAAGGCTTACTACAGAAAAAGGACGCCATAATATTTACACACAATCAGCTGGGAAGTAGCGTGAACATGAAACCTGATATAGAAATACCAACTATAAATTCAACAATCAACAATATCTTTGAACTTGGCTGGAAAAATGCGAAATTAAACATTACGGAACAGGAAACACTCATTTCTACTGTAGCCGTCTACAGTAGAAATGAGTAAAATAGACCAGCAATTGGAATTCCAGAAGAATAGAGAAATACGCCCTCGGCAGGGCGTCTGACTTGTCAACTCACGATATCTATCTACAATATTCGGTCACTTCTCTCTTGTTGGGAGGAATCGCTGTACTTGCCCTCTATATCATAATAAAACAATGGCGCCAAACAAAGAAAGGCGTCCAAACAAGAGGAATACCTAGAGGAAGAGAGAACTTCGGTGGGGACACCGAATTACAAGAAATACACGATTCGACCCATGCGAAGCCCGCTTACAGCGAAGCCAGACAGCCAAAGAAAATATTCCACTTTGAGGACTTAAACTGAGATTGTATTTCTATATCCATACTTTAACACATTCACTATTTCTGTAGATTTCATTCTTTACCTTACACTTTTCTTACGTTATAACTATTCTTAGTTTGTAATGGATGCTCATCCCATTTTCCCTCGGGAGCATGTACGGTTCCGTACAGGCATTATTTGCTTATGTCGCGACCTACTTTGCGATTCGTATTATTTACGTTAATATTAATACTTAGTTAGTTGACCAATAGCTGCCGTAGCGCTATAACCGCGGATTAGCACCCAAACTACTTTCGTGTACTTTTACGAATAAACTTAATTATTGTGAAGTCTGTGGTTTTCGTCAACTCATCTTCAACTATCTCTGAACCATACAGTTGCCTTATCACGATTACGACACTCATCACTAACATGCTCAAATAATTTACAATAACTACACCGGGGCCTATTTCTATTTGTTACTACGCGATGTACTCACGCTCGTGTTGTTTTGGGGGGTCGGATTTATTTTTGTTATAACATCGTTACAATTTATTTTTGACGCCCTGTACGTATCCTCCGCAATTCTCGCCTTATATACTAAGTCATCTAGACTACGAACACTGTCTCGCGGCACTCTTTTCACTACGCGGCGGTGCAGTAAGCAGTAGCAAATGTCAATCTGCACCGTTTCCTCCAGCGTATACGGTAATTTCGCGATTAGAGCACGCACTTTACACAAAAATGATTCCGCACGTTCTTCTTCTTGCACCTTGGCGAAAATCTGCCGTAGGGTAAGATGACCGGGCTGCGCCACGCCGTACGCGGCGCGGAGGCGCGCGATCGCGTCCGACCACGTGGGCGCCGACGCCTTGACGCCGCGCCACCATACGGCTGCTTCGCCTTCTAGTAGCATCGGCAGCCCACGCAGGGCATGCTCGTCGCTTACTGCTGCACACTCCTTGAAGACTTCAACGGCGTCCAGGAAAGCTTCCAGGACCTCGGCGTCCTGGGCCTGTAACAAAATGTACAGCACGATTCAACGGGTCATCCGTTGAATCGTGCTGTACATTTTGTAAAGTTGGCGTCGACACACAACGCGGCTGCGGCACTTCCGCTGGACGCGTTGGTAACGCGTCCAGCGGAAGTGCCGCAGCCGCATTGGAGAGGCCCTTGCTAGGGTGGAGGCCCTGAATTCGTCGCTGGATGTCATCAGTGTGTTTATCAGACTCCTGTTGGCTTCCACTTGCGCACGCGTTATGGATTCAATTAGCGTGGATAGGAAGTCCGAGGGAATCTGAGGAGCAGGTTGCTTCGTCGACCCTGCGCCGGCGCTCGCGGTTTTTCCGCGTGGCCAGTCTCGGTGACGCTCTCCTCTTCCGCGACGTCCTCGTTTTCTCGTTGATGGAGCGCTTCTCCTCGCGTTAACGGCATCTTCACTATAGCGGCGACAACGTCGAGTTAGAACGTCCGTACGTTTTTTGAAACGGGGAGTAGTTAAGTACCTAATAACGGAACTACGAATACGTGGTCACTTAGGCACTGGCTAGAGATCACTGTAGTTTACGGTCGTAACGTTCAGCCACTAGTTTGGGCGCCAGTTTAACAAAACTGTTTATCAAGAACAAGCTTTTATTTACAGTCTCATTAAAGATATAGGATTACGTCTAGGTTACAAATAACATGGAGGCGTATCGCGGGAGTCGCGGAGGTACTTTTTACTTCGCCGACCTACGTATGTTCGCGGTCGGCGGTCCGGTGGAGCACTGGCGTTCCGCGCCCGCGCCATCCCACGCGCACCCCGCGCTAGGTGCGCGGGCGGCGGAAAGGGTGCGCGTCAACAAAAGGCGAGCCATAGCGTAGCAACATTTTTTTTTCTTCGCGCTACAGAGGTTAATCTGGAGATATTGCTATATGATTGCCTTTGCGATGACAGCAAGTTGCTTCCTGCGATGTAATTGTGCAATTTTTGAAATTGTGATTGCTCCCACAGATGGAGCAACGATCTGAGTTTTTACAGTATTTAGCGATATGGCCATATCTGAGACATCTGAGACATTGCTTAACAGGAGGAATATACCGTTTGACTTCGAAACGCGAACTATTTAAGTCCACGCTGTCTGGTAGGGTAGGACAGGAAAAAGTCAATGATACTGTTTTGGTTGGCTGTAAAATAAATTTGTCATCAATTTTTATTCTTCGCATAAATCTGCGAACACTTATAACATTTTTAGTGCTAGAAATGGCTGAATAAATTCCTTCATTTGAAATGTCAAGTGGTACGTGATTTATAACTCCTGTGACTTTAGTAGCTGAAGCAGGTATGCTTGCTATTAATTTTTGAAAGTCTAGAAATTTCTTGTTAGATGTGGCAGCGTTAGCGAATGTTGGTCGCTCAAATATGACACCAATTTTATATCGGTTCATTCTAATTAATTGTTTTACTCCCTTGTTATATTTTTTATAGAGTTTGATAAAGACATCATATCTGTATCGCCTATGGGAATCTTTTATTGAACTTTTGTCGTCCTCCGTGGCGCAGCGGTCAACACGCCTGCCTGCGACGTGGAGGCCCCGGGTTCGTTCCCCGGCCAGGTCATGATGGAAAACGACCTTTTCCTGCTTGGCCTGGGTCTTGGATGTTTATCTATATATGTATCTATTATAAATATAGTATCGTTGAGTTAGTATCCCATAACACAAGTCTCGAACTTACTTTGGGGCTAACTCAATCTGTGTGATTTGTCCGTATATATATATGTGAATGAACTCTCCATGAACACTATATATTCAAATTGTGTTCCACCATCTTCTGGATAATATCGGGTATAAACTAATCAGGCAGCCGATATTCTTTATATTTTTGTTCATCATCCGGACTAGAATTTTCCGGATCAGACCCTAAAAATACGCTTGTATTTTCGATTATATCTTCAGTTTCCTTTTTTTCCAGACATTATTATTTACAATTTTTACAATATATAAAAACGAGAAGAAATATACTATTTACAGGTTTAAATAATATATTTTAAGTGTTTTTTGAAAATTTCTATTCAAAAAGACCACCAGTTCGTTCAAACGTTCCCGTGCTTTTTTTTTAGCCTGTAGACGTCATGTATCTATCATGACCAAAGACTATACAATATGTAAAGAAAACCCTGTCCGATCCGTGAAGGTATTGTTAGGTATCGATAACTGATTCTACTAATGCCTACAAAGCCGGGGTAAACTTTAAAAAAATCCCCCTAAAAAAATGAATATTATTTCGGAAAAAGAGGTAACTTAAAACATGTGCGGAAAGCCATACAGGCGCGGGCGAAGAGGGGCAGGGCACACGGCACGCGGCCGCATCGCTATTCGCTCAAAATTATACCGTCAAAAATAATCATCATCATCTCAGCGTTTATTCCGGTTGCATCCGCGGCTTTCGCGTTGGAGCCCGGGGTCCGTGTCACTTTTTAAAAATTATAAAATTTTGAAGAAGCTGGAATTAATTCGCGGGAAAAAAAGATTATTTCAAAATTCACTACTATTGTTATTATGATGATTATGTAAAATTTTGTATTTTATTTGGTCATGTGTTTACCTAACCTTTATTATCCTTACGGGACAGGGTTTTCTTTACATATTGTATATTTTTTTACAATATTAAAGTTCAACACTAATTACTTATCAAGATAAAAAAACTCTTTTTATTATTATATTAATAAATGCATCTATAATGCATTTCCTTTCATTTAAATTATTATTTTCGTAAAAAAATATCAATTAGTAAGCAACGCCAGCTACACGAACCCATGGCACCTATCATTAATTCATTCCATATTTTGCCGCTAGATGTCGCTGCTTATATCGTTTACCAATTTTTCTGATTTTTATACGTTACAGTTTTATCAAGGAAAAACTCTTATGAACTAATATGTGACTTATTAACGTACAAACAAGCCTATGAAGATGTGAAAGCGGGATCTTCGTTAAGAACAGCGGCAGAAAAAATGGACTGAACCACTGTTCCCTGTTCAGATATATACGTAAACGAGATGCGGCTGGTAACGATGAAAATCAAGAAATGGGATATAAGGTCCACAATCGTATGTTTACCCAGGAACAAGAGCGTGAGTTATCTAAATATTTAATTAGATGTGCAGATATATATTTTGGCCTAACTAAAAAGGATGCTATGAAATTGGCATACGAACTAACCATCAAGTATAACTTATCACGACCTCGGACTTGGGATGACAACGAAATGGCTGGCGAAGAATGATTTCACATGTTTATGAAAAGAAATCCTGAACTGTCAGTACGTGCAGCACAGGCTACAAGTCTTTCTAGGGCGACTAGTTTTAATAGGAATAACGTAGATGCTTTCTACTTTCTACGACAATTTGGCTAATGTTATGGACCGCTATAAATTTGAACCACAACATATATATAATGTTGATGAGACCGGCATAACTACTGTCCAAAAACCCGACAGAGTAATAGCTAGACGTGGTGCTCGTCAAGTGGGTTCGGTAACTTCGGCGGAGAGGGGTACTTTAGTTACAGTAGCCATTGCAGTCAAAGCCATTAGAAATGCTATTCCTCCGTTCTTCGTCTTTCCGCGTGTGCGATACCAAGATCACTTTATCAGGGATGGACCAATAGGATCTGCTGGAAGTGCAAATCCTTCAGGCTGGATGCAGGACGAATCATTTATGCTTTTCCTGGATCACTTCAAAAAACATACAAATGCTTCTCCTTCGCATAAAATTTTACTTGTTCTTGATAACCACGCATCTCATATACACATTAACGCACTAGACTTTTGCAAGACGAATGGTATTGTAATGCTATCTTTCCCTCCCCACTGCTCACACAAACTCCAACCACTTGATCGATCTATATTCGGTCCACTGAAGAAAGCTGTAAATTCGACCTGTGATGGATGGATGCGAAGCCACCTCGGAAAAACAATGACAATATACGACATCCCAGGGATTTTAACTACTGCTATACCGCTTGCTCTTACACAATCCAATATTCAAGCTGGCTTTCGTACTACTGGGATGGTTCCTTTCAATCGGCATTTGTTTACTGAACTCGATTTTGCACCTGCATTTGTGACAGATAGGCCAAATCCAATCGAAACAACTGATGGTCTTATTCCGAATACTAGTATACCTGGGGATAAAACGCCACCACCGTTGTCTTCCATTTTAAACCTCGAACCACCCGAAGAGTGGGAGGAGCCTACTAATGCAGCTCTTTTTGTACAACAACCGATGGAAAATATGCCACATTGTTCACAAGCACTAGATAAAGAACAAGGAAACATTATTGCGAATCCAGCACCTTTGATTACACTACCCGAACATCAAAGTAGGGGAGGTCCCCCGGTTTCGGACACTTAAGGAATAGTTGACATAAATCGAAGACATTTAGTTATGTAATTTGTTTATTTACGTTATTATTACTCTCAACTATATACTTAATCATCACAGGTATATAATCAGTCTCAAATGTAATTTGAAATGTACTTATCAGTAATTTGAAACTAACCCTATGAAAATAACACTCTAGAAAAGGTCCCCTACTTCCGGACGGTATTCTTTTCGTTAATTATTTGATATCAAACTTAATTTTCATCATTATATAATATAACAAATGGAAGTTTAACAAAAAATATATAAAAATCTTAATCAACGTTGGCAATGACCAGTAACATTTTCTTCATAATCTTAAAGTTTTAATCTTACAATCTACAAAAATCACAAATGTAGCTATGTGAGCCATTTTCAACATCAGCACACGCTTCATGAACCCATTCATTGCAAGCTTGACAGCGGATCCAATCTTCTTCATTATTATCTTGGCAAATCAGACAAACTGTTTTATTTTTGGTCCCTAATGTTGATGATTTTGGTTTTGCAAGAACTGTTTTCTTTGGTGTTGCTGTCAGTTTCTTGCTTTTTTTTATTTTTGTATGGTCGTTAGTTTTCTTACCTTGAAACTGTTTTATTTTAACCACAGTAGGCTTATCCTTTAATGCTTTATTTTCAGCCAGCGCATTTTTGTAAGGGGAGGATGTTAAGATCTCACTTTTCTCAGCCTTACGTCGACGACATCCGGCTCGTTTTGCTGCAGCGTTTGGAATAGGAGACAACTGATGGATCGTGAAAATGGCTTTGCTTGTTGACGGCTGTGGTTCATCATTATCTTTTTCATTGGAGTTGAAAGACCCTTGTATTCTTACATCTTGAAGTTCATCTTTATCCGAGTCAATACAAACATTCGCTTCAATAACAGGTTGCTTGGATTTGTCAGTCTCTGTGTCGCTACAAACGTTCCCTTCAATAACAGCCTGCATAGGCATGTCTGTCAGAGCCGATGGCAGAAAATCTAAATCAGTATAAACGTTTGGATTGAAAGGAAGAATTCCGGTGCATTGAAATCCAGACTTTGCTATATCCAAACGCGCAACGCGAGTGAAAGCTTGTGATACCATTGCGGCTATTTCGTATTCCGTTATTCTGGCACCGGAGTTGGCTCTCATCCATAATCCACATGCTTCAAAATATGCATCTTTAAACGGTTTCATAAAGACCCTATCTAAGGGTTGCAATTTGTGCGTTGTATGTGGTGGAGTACTTAACATGTGCACATAGTTCTCTTTTGCATAACTTATAACAGCAAGATCTTTATGGCTGCAATGTCCATCTAGGATTAAAAGCACGGGCTTCTCTTTAGAAGGTTTAGAAAACTTAACAAAGTGTTGGAGCCACTTCAAGAAGAATTCCGCATTCATCCATCCGTTTGACTGTGCCAAGGCAATACTTTCAGATGGAGCACCAATCATTAAGCTTTCATTAACTCTCTGCCTTGGAAAAATGAAAAGCGGTGGGATATAATATCCAGCAGCACTCATAGAAAACATAACGGTAACATTTTTACCTCTCTCTGCAGAAGTCAACTTGCCAACCTGACGATTGCTTTTCAGTGTCATTACTTTAGCTTGCTTCTGTACGGTGGTGACCCCGGTTTCATCGCAATTGTAAATATCCGATGGACTTAAGTTATGCTTTTCATAAATGTCTTTTAAATTATGAAAGAAACGGTCAACTTGCGGTTTATTAAAACCTATAGCTCTCATCAGACTCGTTGACTCAGGTCTTCTTAAACTGAGTTTAGGATGGCGTTTGATAAAATCATAGTAGAAATGTTTACCAGCACATTTTTTGGTCTTATTGAATCTGTGGTTCAGTTTTAATTTCTCGGCGAGGTCGAAAGCCAGTTTCAGAAATTCTTTCCTAGTTAAAGGCATGCACCTATTAGACATATCCACCACATGCTCAATTAGAGCTTCTTCGTATTCTTCGGTAAAAGTTGGATCAAATCTGCCTTTCTTTAATCGAAGATTTATTTCTTCTCCTCGTTTTAACTTATTAATGTAGTCAAACAGGATACTTTTTGGTACATTGTAAACTTCAGCAGATTTTCTCAGAGAAAACTTTTTTGACATCACCTTATCGATCGCGTGTTTCAATATTTCACGTTTGCAGGTATTCCCACATCTTCCCTTAGGTTTATCCATGTTGAATCTAAAATAATAAAATACACAAATAAACTTATTGGAACAATAAAATCTATTGTTAAAACTGTCCGGGTTGGGGGACGTTTGAACTGTCCGATCTTAGGGACTCTTAGGTATGTCAAAGAAAAAATCTCACTACTATTATATGTTATTAATTACAATAATAAACATAAATGACAAGAGATTAGTAACATAACAATAATAATCAAGCGTTACAATAATGATTTCGTACTTAGATTACTGTCTATGTACGCCTAAATATTACTGGAAACAAAAATTTTACTAACCTCAAAATGTAAACCACGCTCCACGGCGAACGAGTCGGCACTGGCCGTTGGTCGGCACCCCCCGCACTTCTTTTGCGTATGGCTTACTAACCGTCACATAAGCAACAAATTGGCGCACTTTTTTGAAACGGTACAGACTTTGTCCGGCTTTAGGACCTGTCCGTGGTTACGGGACTTCCCCCTAGTAGTAATGTTTGGCTTCCACCAACACCTTCTGCAAGTTTTCAATCCATTCCTGTGCTATCAAATCAAACGGAAAATGTCACGACTTCGACTACACCACCTTTAGTATTTTCTCCGGAAATAATATGACCACTACCAATAGCGCCTCCAAGGAAATTAACAAATAGGGGCCGAAAAACAAGGAAATCTACAATATACACAGACACACCTGAAAAAGAAGAGAATATGAGATCAGAATGGAACGAACCAAAGCTAAGCAAGTTCAGAAAAGATTAGATTTAAGAAAGACTAAAAGAAATACTAGGTACAAGCAAGAAAAAAACTAACACGCGACAAGAATCATCATCAGAAGAAGAAGAGTGCTACTAGTGCTATTCAGAAAGCAGACCGAGGGAAAAATGGATACAATGTATAGTATGTAAAATGTGGGCGCATGAAGAGTGCACGAAAGGTAGCCTTACTTATGTTTGCCACAACTGTGACTCCAAATGATCTTGTAACGATTGAAGTAGTTTTGTTTAAAATTTTAATTTTCATTGATAAAGTTAATGTCTTTGTTTTGATAGTTTATAATTAAAAGTGTTGATAGTTGAGAAATATAATAGCATGTTTGCTTAGTAACTTTATTTCAAAAATATTATCGCTACCAACATCTGATTATTATTTAGTTTGAGTTGTACTTAATATAAAACTTTGAAGGCTGATTAAAAATAATGTTAGATTATAAATATAGCCAAAGACTTAAATATTTCTTCATAAAAATATTTGTGATAGTCAAATGTGCCATTACCATTCGAAAAATGTTATTAGAAGATTAATAAAACATGATAATTGGTTATATTTTGTATTGTTTGCATGTGTTTCAATTGACCCCAGACACTGTTTCAACCGACCCTGGGATGGGGACGGTTGAAACAAATGACTAATTTTTTTAATTTGATTTTATACAGGAAATACTATACAGTGATCTTAAATAACATTGCCCTGTAGTAGACAGATATAAGGTCTTTTATTTACTATATTTCCGACATCGCTCGCTTAACAAATCCCGATGCTATACATGATAAATTCTAAAATGTTTCAACCGTACCCAGTCTACCCTACCTATAAACGTAGGTACTTTGTTTTTTTTTTCATCATAATAATAAAATATATAATTCTAACTGAAATAAAGTTACACACATCATTGTGTTCACCATGTTAATATTTTAGACAAATCAAATTAGTCAAATAGCTATTATATAATGCGTGAATGAGTGAATTATGTAAAGATATGCGATTAATTTTAAGAAGTGTGTTGCTACTGAATTATATGCACTAAGTACTGGTTTATTTCCAGATCAATGCTGCTACTCAGTGTGAAATAAAGATGGTTGACAAGAGTACAAACTATAAAACTAGGAAACAGCCTGCAAATATTATTACCACTGACGTACTGCAATCTTCACAAGAGACATCTTCGGCAGCAACTCCATCTTTATTTGGTTGTACATCAGAAAATGAAGAATCTAGTGTATGTGATGCAAGTAGAGTGGTGTCTAAAACTAAGAAGATTATGCTAGACTTAGTATTAAATAAACCAAGGATGTATTTGGGGTTACCAAAACAATTTATATGGCTTATTGATCATATAGTACAAAAAAGTACAGCAAAAATAGACAATCTACACATTATTGTTACTTTATTGAAAATAATAAAAAGTAATAAAAACTAAAACCCAAGTACGACAAAAAACGACGCTGAAAAAGTATAAAACAAGATTATCAGATTACTGAACCGAACAAAGTTGCTAATGTAGTTGCAAGTAAATGGACACAGTAGACTCTACCAAGATGCCTTCGTTGCAAATTGACAATAATATCATACAATACTATTCTGAAGTATGCAATATTCACTATGTAGAAATAAATTTTCATGTTTGGAAAGGCGTAGTCACACATTACATATACCTACCTACTGTAGCACCTTGACAACGTGTGACTTTCGTTTTCGACTGTCATTTGTCAAATTCTGATAAGTAGTTTAGAAGTTACGAGGGAACAGATGAACATACATACATACATAGCCTGTCAAAATCATAACCCTCCTTTTGCTTTGCCGTAGTCGGGTAATAAAGCAAAATGACTCACTGGAACGTATAAGTGATCAATTTAATATATCTCAAACCAAGCTGTCATCTATGATATTAACAGGTATTGAAGTATTAGGTAACTTCTTTCAAAATTTTGTTTATTGTCCTCAACCCAAACAAATAAAAAAGAATCTACCATTGGTATTTAAAATAAGATATTCTGATGTCCAAATGATCATTGATTGTTTTGAGATACAAATCTCAAAACCATCTAACCCTTTGAAGCAAGCTCAGACATGGTCGCAGTACAAAAGTTGCAATACTGTTAAATACCTAATAGGTTGCACTCCAAATGGCTTTATAAGCTTCATTTCAAAAGGCTATGGGGGAAGAATATCTGATAAAGCGATTGTAGAAAAAAGTGATTTAATAAATGTTTTAAAGCCTAATGCTGTTATTTTAGCTGACAGGGGTTTTAAAGAAATAGAAACTCTATTAAATGCGCGGAATATAAAACTTTTGAGGCTACCCAGTGTTTATACAGGCACTAAACAAACTACTCATGAGGCACTTCAGAGTAAAGTAATTGCAAGTTTACGTGTTCACATTGAGATCGTTATTAGACGAGTAAGAGAGTATACTCTACTGAAACCTCCTTCAGTTGTTAATTATAAATATGTACCTTACTTGGATGAAATAGTATTAATTGTTTGTGGTTTAACTAATTTGCAAGGAGAAATAATAAAGAGTTATTAAAATGTATCAATATTTTATTATTTTTTTGCACTTTCTAATAACTTAGGAAATATAAATGTACTCCAAAAGACTTCTGCTTTTTTTATTATGTCCCTTATGTATACTTCATCATAGTCCACCCAAACAACATGAATATTTTTTGTAGTCTCAAATAAAGGATCTGCAACACAGAATAGTCCTTTGTTTTTTTTACAGGCCATCATTTGGCACATTATCTGTGTTTTAAAATTTTCTGTTATAACATCATTTTTTATATATGTTTCAATAGCTTTTTCTGAAGATGGACACTTAACCTCTACTACAAAATCTTCTCCAATACCATCAGGTGATGCTCCCAAAATGCCATCAATGAGGATGAACCCAGACCGGTCTATTTTGACCTGTAACTTCTCTTCAATTTCTTGTAGTACTCGGCTTTCTAATCTCCTGCCTCGTTGTATGGCTTTAGTTTCAGGCACTTTATAGCCTCCTAATATTTGCTCAACTAGAGCACCATCTGTATGGCAATGAGCAGCTTCATATAATTTAGAAGCTGTTAGTCTTCCTTGTCGTATATTATGCCAATATTTACTATCAGCTTGCCTTATTGTTTTTAATTTAATTTCTTCAATAACAATATTGTTGAAAATTCTTTTTAAATACTTACTAAAGTTATTATAATCATGTATGGTTTCATCATCAAGGAATGCCAACATAATATCAAATATATTTTTGGAGTTGGGTTTAAAACCATCACAGAACTTCATAATAAGGGAGTTGCACAAATTCCTTCTAAGGCATTGTTCTTCAAATTCAGTTAAGACAGTAGTGTCTTTCGGCATAAGCTTTGGGATTTTAACTTTTGGAAAAATATCTTTACTAGTAACTGGTTCAGCGCTTGCACTTGTAAGGGAAGGTTTGTTCCAGTAACATTGAACTGCAGTTGATGATGGTTCTGAAGTTTTTTTGCTAATCAAAACAATAGCAAAAGGGAATGCTTACAACCACCTGTAAAAAACAACAATCTTCTTTAATCTAAGTTTGAATTAACGGTACCTACCTACATATCTCTTTTAAAAGTTGGTTATAAAAATATGCTGATGCTGGGCAATCTTCACATGTTGCATTAATAATATTATTATTCTGTTCATCAATTTTACAATTGACGTTATACAATTTCTTGCTTATTCTGTGTTCAGGCACTACTTTAGCATTGACTATGCATTCACTGCCTGTTCGACTAACTTTCACGTAGCCCACAGCGGTATTGATGTACGAATCCCGAGATGACCTAAAAAATTAAAGATGCTTTAGTATATTATAGTAATTAAAAACAATACAAAAACAAAACAGAAATCATTTAGCGAAGTAATCATCATCGCTACATTAAACCGGTGTCGTTAATACTATTGCATTGGAGCCAAGTAGACATGAGTAGTTGGCGAACAGCCGAAGTATTTGTTAGAATTCTAATACAATGTAAAAGATACTTACATTAAAATTTTTGCTCCCCTTATTTCAGCCAAATTATGATGGCTACATGTTGCCACATACTCCAATATCATAATATTTTCCACCTTCGGTAGATTTCGGGAGTCAGCTCTCACGAAGTTGTCAGTCATGGTAAACAGTTCGTAAAACAGTAAGTTTATAAAATGATTTACAAACAAGACGAATGATAGCGTGGTATTTATTTCAACGAGGTTATAAATTGTTTACTCATTTACTGTATGACAGATTGACTATTGACATTATTTTGTCAGATTTGTCTAACGTCAAAGAAATTCTTTTAGGTAAAAGGGCAAAGACACGTAAATATTCAGCCAATGATGACGTAATCTGTTATGTTTCGTGGCCGGGATTTTATAAATAAGACAACTGGACTTTGTGTTAGATTAATAACGTGTATTCAGACATGACTGTGACAAGTGTAATCTTGCAAGACTCGGGCGGAACCTGAAGCCCATAGATACATAGAGTAAACTTCTACGTTCGGATACGTAACATCTCCCTTAAAAAGAAAACAATGAAATGGAACATGGAAATGGAACGTATCCTAATATTGTAAGTACACAACAATTTTATTTAATTTCTTAAAAGACTATTAATGAAACGGAACATCTGTCATGTTGACGTTTTCCATTTGACAGTGACATTTTTATTTGACATTGACATTTGAAAGTTGACATCTAGTAACCAACAAAAAGATTAGACAATAATATTACAATCATTTTAATCTTATGCTAAGTACAATAAACTTAATCTAAACTTAAAACTAACAGAATCTTCGGGGCTTTATGATAGCTCTACCGAATGAAGAATATGTTACTGTTGAACGGTTTGTACGACTATTTGGTGTACTTCTATGTAACGTGTTTGTTTTTGTTTCAGGTTGTATGATAGGACTAGCTGAACAATGTGACTGATCATACGGTGTAGATGACGGCGACGGAAGACCTGTATCTATTGGAACTGACATGGATTGTAGCTGACTTTTATTAGAATCAGACAAATCAGGAGAAAGTTTTGGTTTGAAGATGTGTTGACGATTACGACGGAAAGTTCCTTCTGGGGAAACAATACTGTACGACCTAGCCTGTGGACCTGTATCTGAAATAGTACCAGGGGTCCAAATACTATCTGGCTGTTTCTTGAAATAGACTTTATCTCCTATATTTAAAGAGGACAACGGTTTTGTATGTTGGTTATAATACATTTGTGACTTTATATCATTCATTTGAGTTTTATTTGTTACAACCCTGTAGTTAGGTATTTTAGGTTTCAGAGCTTGTTCTAATACTGGAAGTTTAGTTCTGAGTGACCTGGACATTAGTAATTGAGCAGGTGAGTACATGCTTTCTTTAGGTGTGTTTCTGTATTGTAGTAATGCTAAATGGGGATCAGAATTATCAGCAAGACATTTCTTTAATATGTTTTTAACCGTGCCTATGGTTCTTTCTACAAGACCATTAGATCGTGGTAGATAGGGACTTGATGTGATATGTTGTATTTGCCAATCTAGAGCAAAATTTTGAAACTCTTTTGAGTTAAATGGGGGACCATTATCTGATATTAGAGTATTAGGTATTCCATGCCTGGAAAAAATAGACTTTAAGTGACTAGTGACAATTTTACTAGTGGATCCACCTACTAGTTTGACAATTTCGACATATTGAGAAAAATAATCAACAATTATGACATATTTGTCTGAATTAAGATCAAATAGGTCAACACCGACTTTATTCCAAGGGATTGGTTTTACTTCATGAGGCTGTAGTGGCTCTTTGGAATTGCTGCGTCTGTTGGTTAGACATATATGGCAACTATTAACAAACTTTTCTATATCAGAATACATATTAGGCCAGTATACTAGATTCCTAGCCAATCTTTGACAACTGTGAATACCTTGGTGTCCTTCATGTATTTGTTTCAATATGTCATTCCTCATAGCTGCTGGAATGATAACACTGTTGTTTTTGAAGATCTGTTGTTTTTGTCTTGTGCACTCTGTTCTTGGATTAATTTTAGTTTATTAGGACTAACTGACAGTGATCTAATTATTAAATTGACATGCAAATCTAGGTCAGAATCAAGATCATGTAATGACTGTTCTGGTAATGCTGCTCTAGACAGAGTATCAGCAACATAAAGATATTTACCTGGTTTGTAGATTATATTCAGGTCATATGGTTGCAATCTCAGCATTATTCTTTGGAGACGGGGTGGAATGTTATAAATTGGCTTGTTATAAAGTGACACTATTGGTTTGTGATCTGTTTCAACCACAGTGTGACGGCCATAGACGTATTGGTGGAACTTTGTACAACCAAATAAGATAGCTAATAGCTCTTTCTCAATCTGAGAGTATGACTGTTGACATGAGCTTAATGAAGCTGATGCATATGCAATGGGATGTTTATCGTGATAAATCACTGCACCCATGGCATCTTTGGACGAATCGACAGACAGTGTTATAGGTTTATTTTGATCATAATATGTCAAGACAGGGGCTTTGGTAATACATTCCTTTAACATATTAAATTCTTCATTATGTTTATCTTGCCAAGACCATTCATTATCTTTAGACAAAAGTGTTCTCAAATTTGAAGTTTTTTCAGACAAGTTCTTTTTGAGCCTAAGTATGTGACCATACCTAAGAATCGTTGCAATTCTGTGATATTTGTAGGAGGTGGCATACTGCAAATAGCTTTGACTTTATTTTCATCGACTCTCACACCATCTTTAGAAAAGATGTGTCCTAGGTACTTAACTTCAATTTTACATATGTTGGACTTTTCTTTATTAAATTTTATTCCTAACTCTCTAGCTTTTTCTAATACTTGTTTTAACCTAAAATCATGTTCTTCCTTTGTTTTACCATAAATTAAAAAATCATCCATCATGATTTTAATTCCTGGAATATCAGAGAATTTCTTTGACATAATGGAGTGAAACAGTTCTGGGGCTGCGTTTATCCCAAAGGGAAGTCTTAGGAATCTATATCTACCTTGAGGTGTGATGAATGTACATAGCTTTGAAGAAGCTTCATCTAACTTGAGCATATAAAATCCTTTATTTGCATCAAGGGTAGTGAAATACTGTGAACCAGTGAGGCTGGACTTGATTTCATCTATCGTTGGAAATTGGTAATGAGGACGCATAATGGCTTTATTAAGCTTTCTTGGATCAATACACAGGCGTAGTTTACCATTTTTCTTTCATGCAATCACTATTGAACTTACCCAGTCGGTAGGTTCCTCGATTTTGACTATAATTTGATCTTTTTCTAGCATGGCTAGTTCTTCTTTTAATTGTTCTACAAGACTGAATGGAATTCTACGGCAGGCATCAACCGAAAGTATAGCATCTGGCTTGATTGACAAATGACTTTCATAATCTTTAAGACAACCTATTCCTGAGAAGAGATCTTTATATTCAACAAGCTGTGATACATTGACTGACTCATGAAATTGGACGTTATGTATTCTTTTAACCAATTTTAAATTCTCACGAGGTTCCGGTTCCGGTCGTCGTTCAGTCAATACGCACGTCACAGAGCTCCGTGGAAAATTAAAATTAAACAGTGCAAAAAAGTGCCAATATAGTGTTTAATACGACCTATTAGCTACATTAAAGAGCAATACATGCGTTTAGCGCAAAAAATGCAGAAAAAGTGAGAAATTGTGAGTACAAATCAACCACATAAAAACATTCTAACCTATAAAAAATTAGTGTCAAATGTCATCTGATGCGAATTGAACATAGACTATAGAGCGGAAACTACAGCACCAACATAACAAGCAACAAGTGTTGCAAAACAAGTGTTGCCACATCAAAACAAGTGTTGTCACAGTAAAACAAGTGTTGCCACAGCGAAACAAGTGTTGCCATAGAAATATAAATACATATATATATATATACATAAAAAAAAAGAAAAAATACAAAGATGGAGAAAAGCATGGAAATCCTGATGGCAAAACTAAATGAAAAGTTAGACCAACAAACCAAACTTATAACAACTTCAGTAACCCAAAATGTCATGGCAGCACTTGACGAAAAGTTTAAGGAGATCGCCGTAGAAAACGCACAACTCAAAAATAAAATAAGTGAGTTAGAGTTAAAACTTAAATTCGTTGATAAGGATAAGCGCAAAAATAACCTCGTATTTTATGGCATCGAGGTAGGTAAAGCAACAACAGAAACGGAGTTAGTAGACTGCATAAAAGACATTATAATAGAAATGGGAGTACATTTTGAAGTCTTCTGTTGTAAAACTACTTGGTCTTTTCAGTACTAAGTACTTTTGATATTTTGTTCTAATGTCAATATTAAAAGAAACATAGTATGACTTACTTTTCGAATATAGCAACCATCATATACTGTTTTTATTCTTTTCAACATTTATTCAACAATACCAGAAATTACACAGATTCCAACATACGTTATCAGCACGAAGCTCTGTATATTTTACAATCAAATTTAAAAGGAGATTGGTAGTGGAAAATATACCTAGTAACCATGTCTGCTGCAGTTTCTGGTATGTCCCTATATGGTATTCCGATGCTTTGTAATAGAGAAGGATACACAGTGTGGAAATTTAAAATGCGAATGTTGTTAATGCATGAAGGATTATTGGAAACAGTAAGCGGAACATTTGAAGGGAATAAGACGCCCGACGATGTACGTAAGGATGAAAAGGCTCTTTCTAAGATATGCCTTACTGTAGATGGTGCTGCTATTTCGATTGTTCGACCAGCTAAGACCGCAAAAGAAGCGTGGGATGCTCTTCAAAAATCCTACGAGGATCGCAGTTTGGGTCGTAAATTGTCACTGGAACGCAAGTTGTACAGTTGATCATGGCGCTTGAGAATGGGAGCTTCGAAGTCACAACAGATTTGGTGAGGACTAAGTTGTTGAGCGAAATGACGAAGGAGACTAAAGATGGTGTGACTGCTTTGCAAACAAAACAAGTTATTTGCTTTAGGTGTAAGAAGCCTGGGCACAAGAGCCCTAATTGCCCTCTCAAAAAGAAGGAGAAAAAGGCAAAGGCGAGTTGCTCTACAGAAAGTTGTTCTAAGGATAAGGGATTACTTGTTTCAAGTTCAGGAAATGTCACGAAATTGGTTATGGATGGTGTCACGGAACTGGCTTTGTCTGCACCTAATGTTCAGATATCTGATAAATGGATTATCGACTCTGGTGCGACTACTCACATGACTCCACATGCTGAATGGTTTAATAGTTATCAACCCCATGATGGGAAGATAACTGTCGCAAATGGTAAAAGTTTGCCGGCTGTGGGCTTAGGAGACGTTGCGATTGACACAAATACCAATTACAAGAAGATTTCTAATGTTGTACATGTTCCTGATCTAGATTGTAATTTACTGTCGGTTAAAAAAGCAGTAGAGAAAGGTCTCTCAGTTGTTTTTGATAGTAATGGCTGTAATTTTTATAATTCTAATGATGTTTCTTTTACAAATGGTCCTGTTTTACATGGTTCTATTTGTGGTGGATTGTACACTTTAGATTGTACAGTAAAACCGCAAAGTGTTTCAGCTTATAATGTTCACACTAATTTGTCCCAGTTTCAGCTTTGGCATAAGCGTCTAGGGCACCTCTGCCGTATTGGTATGGATCTACTCAGAAAAGGTCTAGCTGTTGGTGTGGAGTATACTGAGGTTGACAAAGAACCATGCGTACCTTGTGTAGAAGGTAAGCAGGCCCGGAAGCCTTTCAAAGGGATAAAGTATAAGAAGGCTTCGTCACCATTAGAATTGGTCCATACGGATGTTTGTGGACCCCTGTCCACTGAATCTTTTAAAGGCAATAAATATTTTATTATTTTTGTAGATGATTATACACGTTTTATAACCCTATATTGTATGTCATCTAAGACAGAAGTTCAGAAGTATTTTTGTGTTTTCAAAACACTTGTTGAGAGACAGACTGGCATTAAAATTCGAACCCTTCGGTCAGACAATGGGACTGAGTATGTCAATAAGGAGTTGACAGACTATTTGCAGGCTCAAGGGATTCGACATGAAACGTCTGTACCATATAGCCCTCAACAAAATGGGGTAAGTGAACGTTGCAATCGTAGTATTGTGGAGAAGGCCCGTTCCTTGCTGGCACAGAGCTCTCTGTCGAAAGCTTTTTGGCAAGATGCTGTTGAGACCAGTGTTTATTTAAAGAATAGGTCACCTCATCGTGCACTTCATGGTAAGACGCCATATGAAATGTGGTGTGGGAGTAAACCCAACCTGTCTCGTTTAAGGGTGTTTGGTTGTCGAGCTTTAGTTCATGTGCCATCATGCCAAAGAACTAAGCTAGATATGAAAGCTTCTGAATGTATATTTATTGGATATTCAAACGATCCAAGAAGTTATTATTTCCGTAGCGCGGAAAACCCTCGGAGATTGATTAAGTCACGGGATATTACGTTTTTTGAAAATAACTTTTCAGGATTGAAGGATAAGCCTGTTCAGCCTGATCTTGTTATGAGTCCCAATGTCATTAACTGGTTTTCACAAACTTCTTCAGATACCACATCGCCACTGGCAACTTCTATCTCATCTGCTTCTACTTCTTCTTCACCTACTTCAGAAGACGTGGAGATGGCCCCGGTAGAGCAAGCTGAGGTTTTTGTGGACGCGACTGATGAAACGGGTGATGTAGGTGACGTGGAGTCTTCACAATCGGGTGAACAAACTGATCTGTCTCTGGTTCCTTCAAATGAATCCAGTGACATTTATCCTGAAAGACGATATCCTGTACGAGTACGTAAGCCTCCAGATTATTATTCATACGGCACTCTCGGTGATGACTTGTTATGTGAGGATCCGAAAAGTTATCGTGAAGCTATTAATAGCGTTGATAAAGATAACTGGATCTCCGCAATGAATGATGAGTACAATGCCTTGTTGAATAAGCAAACTTGGACATTAGTGTATAAACCAAATAAAAGGGTTATTCCATGTAAATGGGTGTTCAAGATAAAGAGAGACGCGCACAGTGCAATAGTCAAATATAAGGCGCGACTAGTTGCGAAAGATTTTAGTCAAGTTTGGGGGACTGACTATAATGAAACATTTGCCCCCGTGGTTCGAAATTCATCTCTGCGTACCCTTATAGCGTTGGCGGCAGAAATGGATTTGAAAATACAACACATGGATGTTGATACCGCATTCCTCAATGGGGACTTAGAGGAGGAAGTGTACATGCAACAGCCTGAGGGATTTGCTGAGCACGGGGCAGAAGGTAAAGTCTGTTTGCTCAGAAAATCCATTTATGGGTTGAAGCAGGCAGCTCGAGCCTGGAATATTAAATTGCATCAAACCCTATCAAAAATTGGCTTTGCACGAACATCTGCGGAATCATGTGTTTATTTGAAAAAGTTTGGTATTGAAACAATAATTCTCGCAGTCTATGTCGATGATCTTATTGTCTTTTACAAAGAAAAAAGTTCATTTGACATTGTCAAAAATGACTTGGAAAAATTTTTCTCAATAAAAGATTTGGGACAATTGTCGTATTGTTTAGGCTTAAATATTATCCGTGATGACGATAGAATCGTGGTCAGTCAGAAGAACTACATTCAGGCAGTGTTGGAGCGGTTTAATATGCGAGATTGTAAGGAGATGTCTACACCTTTGGAGAATAATAAGTTAGAGAAAGGTAATCCAACATCTCTTGGCGAATATCCTTACCAAAACTTGATAGGATGTCTCATGTACCTAGCTGTGAATACGAGACCCGATATAGCTTATGCCACAAGCTATTTAAGTCAGTTTAATAGCTGTTTTGATAAAAGGCATTGGTTGGCCGCAAAAAGGGTGTTACAGTATTTAAAAGGTACTGTGGATTACTGTATTACTTACAGGAAAGTTGGTGGACATCTGTGTGGATACACGGATGCTGACTGGGCGAACTGTGTGCATGACCGCCGGTCGTACACCGGTTACTACTTTACGCTAGCAGGTGGACCTATTAGCTGGGAGTGTAAGAAACAGCCGACGGTAGCCTTATCTTCTACAGAAGCTGAGTATATGTCCTTGACCAGTGCTGCAAAGGAGGCTATTTTCCTCAGACGGTTAGTGTGTGACATTACTGATTTTGCTGATCGGGTGTTGTTATACAACGATAGTCAAAGTGCACAGAAACTTGTGCTCAATCCAGTCCACCACAATAGAACCAAACATATTGATACGAGATATCATTTTATTCACTTCCCTCCGCGCGCCCGCGCCGTGTGGTTTGAAATTAATACGCTCCGGGTATATTTACGAATATCGCGTTCCGATTGTTAGTTTCCGGCTCGTGTTTTCATTCTAGACTGTGAAATTGTGTCTGGCTTGGTATAGTAAGTTTATTCTTAGTGTTTGTTTGGTATTTATTGTAAATCAAATAATTTCGGTGAGTACATTTATTTTCTTACTTGTGAGGGTAACGTAATTTATTTTTCTTTTCTCCGCGCGACGGTTTTGTTTTTTTTCTTTTCGTTAACTTAGATTTGTTTTTCTTGTTAATTAATTAGCTATGTCAACTTCCAATGACCCCCCTGATCGTGGGGGGGACATTTTCCGCAGAGATAACAAGACGTTTAGGTCGCCGCCGCAAGCATCCGCTAAGCGTTTGTTTTGTGAAATGTCTCCGACCGACAATTTAATAGATGATAGGTCGAAGCGTTTACAAACTGCACCCAATTCTCCCGAAAAGTCGCCTACATTAAATATTTCCAATCGTAGCGACGGGAACAGTAATTATTGCGATTTGATGACCGAGGCGTCTGTGTACCTGGCCAAAATCAACGAGCTGGTTAATGATAACGGTTCTCGTATAAATGTCGCGAACAAATCAGCAATTATGGATATGACTCAACGAGTTACAAGTATCGTGTCTTTGCTAGCTTTAAAATCTGCGTGTAACGAGACAAAGCTTGCTAACACCGAGCGCGAATTGGAAATAATTAAATTAAAATCCTACGCTAAAACCGTTAATGAGGACAAAAACATGTCGTACGCGGATTCTTTGAAACTGCGGTTGCCTAAAGTTACCCCGGCTATTGAATCTAGAGTACCTCTTCCTTGTCTCGTCGCCTATCCGACCCAGGAGCGATCAGCTGACTATGCGTCATCTTCCGCCACTAAACAAGCTCTTATGAAGGCGATTAGACCGAGTGACGATGGTTTTCAAATAGTCGGTATTAAAAAACCGCCAAATCAGGCGTTGTACTGCGCGTTGCAAATGAAAACCAATTGAAAAGACTAGAATCGGTAGACGCTATAAAGTCTGCGGGTCTTCGTTTAGAAAAACCAAAAGGTCGCCGACCCCGTCTATTAGTCAAGGACATTCCCGCCTCTATGGAAGACAACAATTTTTGCAAGCCATATACCGCCAAAATATTAAAAACGAGTTGCCAATAAAAGAAGACGACTTCATTAAATCCACGAAAATAGTCCGTAGGCGTTCTACCAATAACGGTCGTAAATGGTTAGGAATAGAGATTGAACCTGAGGTACGGAAACATCTTGTGTCTACCAAGGATAAGTTATTTATTGACTGGGCCACGTGCCGTTTTGTTGATGATATCGAGGTAGTTCGTTGCGCGTATTGTCAGCAATTCGGTCACGTGAAAAAGCATTGCGCTAATAAATCACCAACCTGCGCTATATGTTCTGAGGCCCACGAAACCAATGTTTGTCCGCATAAGGACGATTTAAATTTTACCCCGGTTTGCGCGGCGTGTAAACGTTTTAAAAACCTTTTGACCATCGCTGCGGGTCTGAACAGTGCGGTACCTATAAATTAAAACTCGAACAACTTATCCTACATACTAATTACTAATTAAGATGGATAGTCTAAGCATAGGGCAATTAAACCTTCACAACGATAAGGTGGCGACATCAGAGTTAGATAAATTAATTATTGACTACAACTTAGACCTTGTACTCATTCAAGAACAATATCAAAACTCAAGTTTACGTCACAGGGTAGTGCAGCTGGATTGTAGGGCGCGAGCCGGAATTTATGTTGCGCGGTCTTCTAACTTTACGGTAACGTCTATACGTGACCTCATGACGCCACACTGTGCGGTTGCTGAAGTCTCATCAGCTTCTTTTAAAGTATTCGTTGTAAGCTGTTACTTTCAATATTCAGATCCTGTTACTCCTCATATACATAATCTCCGTCATGTCTTGCGGTCACTCGCGGGCTGCAAAGTGATCGTTGGCGCGGATGTCAACGCGTCATCGTCTCTGTGGTATGGCAAGGTTCGGGCAACCGATACCGAACGACGCTGCGCTGTTGAGGATTTCATTGCTGAGATGAACCTATCGATTCATAATACCCCCGATGCACCACCTACTTTTTGCAGCCAAATAGGCGAATCTTGTATTGACGTCACACTTTCTAGTGCCGACGTACGTTTGGATAGGTGGCGTGTCCTACCGGACGCGTCTTGTAGTGATCATCGCCTGATCGTGTACGAATTTGTTCCTGGTTATATTCAGGGTCCGTCTCATATTCCTGGTAATTACAGATATAGATGTAAAGGTGCGAACTGGGAATTTTTTGGCTCGCTTTTTGCGTGTCACGCCAAGGAGTTCACTCGGGACGGGCTGTCAGCTGAAGAAAGTGCTGACATTATGTCAGAAACCTTTACCTACTGTGCTGACATCGCCATTGGTCGTGGATCTATGACCAATATTCGTAGATGTGACTGGTGGAGTGATTATTTAGTTGAACAGCGCAAAAGATATCGCAGAGCGCGTAGACAGTTAAATAAACTCAAGAGCCGAAAGATTACTGGAGATCTTCTTACGTCCGCTTTAAATGCTTTTAGAGTTGCCAAGTCACGCTACAAAGCATCGGTGGAAAAATCTAAGGGTAACTTGTTGCGGAAAATCGTTGACAAACTTGACAGGGAGGGTCCGTGGTCTCCCTTATATCACGAATTTAAAGCTAACAGATCGGTCGACCTTGCATACGTTCAAAACATTAAGGTCAATGATAAGCATACCACGGGCATAGAGGAAACAACAAAAGTACTAATTAATACACTTATCCCTGATGATTCACCGGCTAACGATAGCGACTACCACCAACAGATTCGAGCGTGGGCTCCTGTGCCACCTGAATCACCAATGTCAGACGTACCATCTAATGACGAATTTATAAATATTGTTAGAAAACTACCGGTCAACAAATCATCAGGGGAAGATAAAATATCTAATAGGATGATTAAAGAAGCGTGTAAAACAGCGGGTGATGCCATCTTAACTGTATATAACCGATGCATTGCTGAAGGCGTTTTTCCTCGTAAATGGCGACGCGGTTTCATACGAATAATACCAAAGTGTGGTGATAAACCACCGGATGATCCGAAGTCATATCGGCCTATCACGCTTCTACCATCTTTGGGGAAACTTCTTGAGCGCCTCATCGTTCCACGGTTACTACCGAACGGTCCAAAATTTCATAGTAATCAATATGGCTTCACCATCGGTAAATCAACAGTCGACGCGGCGCTTTCTGTCAGAAGAACCGTTAACCAGTCGGAACACAAGTACGTGATTGGTATCTTTTTGGATATTTCTGGGGCTTTTGATAACGCTTGGTGGCCTATGCTGTTGTTAAAATTAAAAAACCGCGGTTGCTATAGAAACATATATAATCTCGTTTACTCGTACTTTATAAACGGTTCCGCGGTACTTAAGCTCGGTCATTTTTCTAGTACTAAAGCACTAACCATGGGATGTCCTCAGGGTTCAGTTGTCGGTCCTTATTTATGGAATTTGGGTTTTGATGATTTTCTCGCGATCCCGCTTCCTTGCGGCTGTTCACTTACTGGTTACGCGGACGATGGCCTACTGCTCATTCAATCAAGTACCCGAGCCGGACTTGAGAACTTGGCCCATACTTGCCTAAATCTAATATCTCAGTGGGGTGATCGTAACCGCCTAGCGTTTGCGCCGCATAAAACCTATCAACTTCTACTAAAAGGTAATCTTAAATCATTGCCTACTATTAAATTTAATAACGTTCCCGTTAAAAAACAGCAATCCGTATGCTACCTTGGTATGGTCTTAGAAAGGAATTTTTCATTTATCGAACATATAAAAATAGTTGGCGAAAAAGCTAAAAGGAACTTTTATGCCCTAACTAGAATATCCAAAGCAACTTGGGGTCTATCATTCCTAACTTTAAAAACTATATATGGAGCTACCTACTTAGGATGTATGTGCTACGGTGCACCTGTTTGGGCCGATAGGGCCAGCATAGGGGCGGCGCGACGTAAACTGCTTCAAAGCCAACGTTTGGCATTGATATTTTTATGCAAGGCGTATAGAACAGTCAGTACTGAAGCCTTACCCGTTCTGGCAGGTGTACTTCCAGTCGATCTTGAAGTACAGCGACGTGCTTCAATGTACTACTCCGCGAGGGGGGAGGCCATGGACACTAACTTTGTTACACAACGCGACCTCAATAGAATTTCTAGATTATTTAAACCTCAGACTGACGTCTGGGAGGACCTCTTATCCGAATGGCAAAGTAGGTGGGATAATTCCATCAAGGGCCGGCACCTCCATCTGTTCTTTCCATCCGTTGGCGATCGGCTGGCTAAGACATGGCTGGAGGTTGACCACTGCGTTGCCCAATTTCTCACAGGTCATGGCAACTTTAAAAGTAAACTGTATTCTTTTAAACTTGTTCCTTCGCCTTTGTGTCAGTGTTCTACATCGAACTGTGAATTTGAACAGTCCGCACATCACATCTTGTGGGAGTGTATTCTTTGGCAGAATGAACGCAATATTATGTTGGATAGTGTACAAGTTACATCCGGAGTTGTTTATTATACGGACCTTGTTGAAACTAGAACTAATTTCCGTGCGTTCAGGCGCTTTTGCCATACCTATTATTGGAATCAATTGTAACAGCAAATACCTACTTAGGACCCATTAACTTGATCAAATGTTATTCCGTGGTGCTTGGCAATCTGGGCTTCTCCCAGTTGCAATAATGTCCCTTTGTGCCGATTGGCCTAGTTCTATTCTGTCTCCTGCTTATTATGGAGGGAAGTGGAAAAAATATCTTTTTTCTTACTCCTCCGCTATTCTTTTCTGATTAATTTCGTTGCGGGACCCAAGACAGTTGAAACATTTCTCCGGGACTCGTCGAGCTTCATTGCTCGGCGTTTTTCTGGCGGTCTCCACTGTTGATTCTGGCTTTCAGGAGTTGCAGTGGGTTGGGAACAGTGTGGCGGGTTTTGTCCCATATCATTTTATTCGTGAAAAGGTTACGGAGGGTCTTATAGACATAAAATATATACCTACGGATAAAATGACAGCCGACTTTCTAACTAAGCCCTTAAGGCCCGGTTGCAGTACTTTTTAACTTTTTTAAACCTCTGTAAATCTAACAAAATAAAACATTTCGCGAGAAATAAAAATACTTTAGGAAATTTGAACATATTACCTAGCGTTTTGTGAAGATAGAAACGTGAATTTAAATAATTGGCTCGATAGAAAAAAATCATAAAGATGACACTAAATCAATATTTAAAACGTCTGCCTTGAAGAAATTACATTATAAATCCATATAAAAGTTATACCAAAAGATAGGCCTCATTTTTTTCTAAAGATTGCTGAAGACACATTTTTTAATTTCCTTATAATTGTTTTCTATAAAAACAATTATTACACAAAATCAAGCATTCAGGCGCTCACCACAGCCGGCCAGTGCCCGCCGAGACGTTATCGAGGTTGGACGCACGCCGATTTTTCTCAAAAATTCCCCCGCGTTTGCGCATTCTAATAAGTGAACATATTTATTTATAAAAACTTGATTTTATTATCAATAATGGGTAATAAAAAAAATAAAAGAACATTCAGAAAATTTAATCATAAGGAATTACGAAAATTAACACTAGAAAAATGGTGAGTACCTATATAATTTCTAATCATTTAGTATAAATAAATAAGTAAATGGGTAACGTACTCATTTATCGATAATGTTTCGTTTCATAGCGTAAAAGTTCTAAACATTATTTATGTACTTACAATAATTGCTTAGACGCGCCACAGTACAAAAAAGTTTGTAGGGATGGCAGTAGGTCAAGCTACCCGAAACTGTCAAATATTCCCATTCAACCTTGAGCATTGACGGTTTACAGATAAAGTTGAAAACCTAATAAAGAATCTGACAAATTTTAGTAGCTGGATGTGGTATCGTTTAATCAAACGATAATTTTGTTTTTAGGGTTCCGTATTTAAAAAGTAAAACGGAACCCTATTCATGAGACTTCGCTGTCCGTCTGTCCATCCGTCTGTCACCAGGTTGTATCTCATGATCCGTAATAGCTAGACAGTTGAAATTTTCAGAGATTATGTATAGTGTATACCCATACAACAAACTTGATTTTTGACGTTTTTTGCTTCATATTAATAACGGAAATAGATAGATGCTAGAAATGTTCATTGCATATATGGTTATAATTTCAGATTAAAAATAAATAATTAAATTAAAATTTAAAAAAAATGAAAGAGAATAAAGATAATCGTACGGAACCTGTGCGCGAGTCTGACTCGCATTTGGCCTTTTTTTTTTTTCAACAAAGTAGACTTATCGTATAGGATTATAAAGTATGTTTCTTGTAAATTCTGGGTATAATTTGAACAACGTGAAGTAACAACTACATAAATTTTATATTCGCAGCGCTTCAATGAGAGCAAAAAAAGTTAAGAATAGCTGTCAAACCCTAAATGATTCAGATGATATTTTCAACAGTTCCACGTAAGTACTTTATTCAACATTATATAGAACGTTGTTACTAGTGGCTCGCCCCGAACTGAGACCTCGCAATAAACGTATACGTTGTAACGTGTGTAACGTACATTTGCGTTGTTGTAAAAATCTATGAGGTATAATGGATTCACCATAATTTAATTGTAATATGTTTAGAACTAAATAAGTAACGAATTTATTTTGATATCTTTTCAGTAAACCAGAAAATATTCAGCATGAAACATTGCAAAATATAGTTCCAGACATTCTAGTTTCCCCTACACTTCCAGTGACTGATAATGCGTCTCTTTGGTAGGTTATTTTTAGGGTTCCTTCCGTACCCAAAAAGGTAGTAAATTTAATGTAGTACTTAGATTTCACTGTCCGCCCGTCTGTCTGTCACCATCCTGTATCAAATCAACTGTGATAGATAGACTTTTGATAAAAAAAAAATGCTAAAAACGGAATAAAATAATTAATGAAATCATAATAATAATAGGCTAGCCGACCAATCAAACTTCACTGGGGTTAGCCTCGGTAAATATTTACAAAATAATCATATAAATTTCTGTAAACTTTCCTCTTAAACTTGTAGTGAAAATCCGAATAAAATATGTTCAGTAGTTTGAAATTTATATTTAGCATTTATATATATTATTATAGTTTATGTTTAGCGATTTCTCATAAAATTTAAGAAATGTAATAAAGAAAAATAATTTCCTGTTTTTTCAGTGATAACTACGAAAACGAAAAAAAGTTTACATGTAGGCGAATTATAGACGTAAACTATTTTTTACTTCAGTTGCAAGAAAAAGCAGTTCACAATGGCTTGTTTGAATGTAAAAAAGGCTATTTTAAAATCATAGGCGAACGGAGATTTGGACTCATATCAAAATTCAAGCTCCAATGCAACATGTGCCAAGAAATTGTAACAATCAGTTCAGAAAATATTGATGATCTTGAAGAAAAAAAGTCTTTGAACTTAAATGTAGCGGCTACTACTGGCATCATAGCTACAGGGATCGGGCATTCCCAGTTTGAAGAACTATTTTCTGCAATTGACATCCCCGTTTTCTCTCCCAATACATATATAAAACTACAAAACGAAGTTTACGAAAATTGGGAATTGACCGCAGGTGACGCCATGCAAGCAGCTATTGAAAGGGAAAAAGAAATTGCTATTTCTGAGGGTAATACTAAAGATGGTTATCCAGTGATTGATGTTTATGCAGATGGAGCATGGAGTGCACGGTCTTATGGCACTAATTTTAAAGCACTTTCTGGTGCTGCTGCTATCATTGGTAGAAGATCAGGTGAAGTTTTATACATAGGTGTAAAAAATAAATACTGTTTAGTTTGTAGTCGTGCTAACAAAAAGAACATATCCCCGCCAGATCACAGATGTTTTAAAAATTTTGATGGTTCATCAAGTTCTATGGAAGCTGACATCATTGCGGAGGGTTTTAAAACATCTATCTCCATGTACGGGGTGATATATTAAAGATTGATAGCAGACGGCGACTCATCCACCTATGCTAAAATTTTAAGGGCCAATCCATATCAGAATCAGAATTTGACGGTTGAGAAAATAGAGTGTCGCAACCACATTCTCCGCAATTTTTGTAAAAAGTTGCGAAACTTAGCAAATGATACAAAATTTTTATTGGCACACAGAAAAAGCTTAACAAACCAAAAAATAATGTCTATGAGGAAAATAATAGTAAAATCTATAAAACATCACCACCAATCACTTGTCCCCAAAACCAACGCAATTGCTGCCCTTCATACGGATATTACGAATTCTGTACAACATGCCTTTGGAGATCATCGAATGTGCCACAATTACAACTGTGGTCAAGAAGGGATCTCAAATAATGACGGAAACATAAAAAATACCACATTTTTATTTCGTCTGAATGCGATTGTAGCAACTGTGGCTGGAAAATCAAGAAGCTTAATCGAAAACGTAGACACCAATACGGTTGAACGATTTAATAACGTAATAGCCAAATTCGTGGGAGGCAAAAGGGTTAATTTTGCTTTGAGACGTGGTTATCAAGCGAGGTGCGCAGCTGCAGTTGTATCCTTTAATAAAAAATATATCATCTGTGCAAAAACAAATTCTAAGCAAAAGTCCTACAGGAAAAGTAGAAGATATTGAAAGAAGAAGAGCTCATAAAAGAAAGTTATATTTAGAAAATCCAGGAAAAAAAAAATGCGAAAATTCCGAGAAGCCAATCGTAACTTGCAACATGATTACGGCCAGAATAGTTCGGCACCAGATATACCTGATATTGAATTAGAGAGGTTGAAAGAAAATTATTTAGATAATTTAAGAAAACTTACAGCTGACAGAGATGGTATTGAAAGATCGACGGTGCTACAAAGAGATTCAAGTGAATGGCTTGATATAAGAAAAAAAATTATAACAGCTTCAAACTTTGGACCTATCTGCAAACGTAAAATATCAAGTGACACAGCACCATTAGTAAAAAACATACTATATAAAAAGAATTTAGCACGGGTGGCGTCAATCGCTCATGGGATTGAAAATGAAAAGCAGGCACTACAACAAATAGAATTACAAGAAAATATCAAAATTGATGCGTGTGGGCTTTTTATTGACGAGAAATATCCATTCATTGGAGCCACACCAGACGGTCTTGTTGGATGTGATAAGATAGTTGAAGTGAAATGCTCGTTAGTTGCTTCAAAAGAAGGGTTGCAAAGCGCTCTTGAAAATAATAAAATTCAGCTTTTTCGGTATAAAAAGAAAACCAAAATATTCACAATAAATAAAAAAAGTAACTGGTTTTTCCAAATTCAAGGCCAGTTACATGTGACGAGGCGCCAAATGTGCATTTTTGGTTTATGGGTATCTCAAAGTGAACCTGTATATATAAAATACTAGCTTTCCGCCCGCGGCTTCGCCCGCGTGGAATTCGGTTATATCGCGCTTTTTAGATTTCCCTCGGGAATATCAATTTTTTCCGCGATAAAATGTAGCCTATGTTCTTTCTCAGGGTCTAAAGATTGTCTGTGCCAAATTTCATCAAAATCGGTTGAGAGGTTTAAGCGGGAAAGCGTAACAGACAGACAGACAGACAGAGTTACTTTCGCATTTATAATATTAGTATGGATATACAAAAAGACGACCAATTCTGGAGCGACAAAATGGAACCGAAGTTGATTGACTTTTACTTGAAGAGCCTACTGCCAGAGTTAGTTGATTCAAGACATTTACGTGGCATGCCTATAAGAAATATAATTCTAGGAGAAAATAAAGAAAACAAAGCTCCTTCAAATTCTTCAACACATGACCCAAATCTTGTTGACGGCCCTAATTTATCTACAGAGATTATACAAATAGCACATGAAAATTTTTGAAGATCTTTAGAATTAGTTGTTAATAATAGTTTTACATATATGTACATTTTATTTTTTAATGAATATACAATAAGGGACAGAATAGGGTACAGAAAGTTGTATTATTTTTTTCTCCATACAAACTCGCTACCACTCTATCTGGTCTCTCTATTTATACATATAAGGCGTGCATTTTTAAAACTGGAAAATGCACGCATTATATAACTATTTTCTATTTTCCTATTAGTTGGTGAAAAATTCTACTGATAATACATATTATGTATACACTATATTATTTGGGACAAACTACATATACATTATAAATCAGAATAATAAAAAGGGATGTTTTATTTTATACATGATCCTTCAATTACATAATACTCTATTATGCACATACATATATCTAACTATATGCATAAAAATAAACGACAAAAAATATAATAATAGAATAATGAAAACAGATTTAGGAATTTTATGAACAATAATTCCTGAAATATTATTTTTAAAGTATAAAAATAAACACTGAGAAAATAAATGTTTATTTTTAAGGGAAAAATATTACACGACTGGCAAGATTGAACATCCATATTACAATTGGTTCGTACAATAATTAATTCACAATTGATTGGAGAAAAGTGTATTTTAACGTGGTTAGATTCTTTTTGTAGTTTTAAGGAAATGTGTAATGAAAATGTTTTATTTTTTATTACAAAACAATATCAACAAAACAAAACAGCAATTTTGTTCCCTCTTCCGTCAATATTTCCGAAACCGATACTTATTCATACCTTACCTACTGCAATATAACTGCCTTGTGGCATGTTCAAATGCTCGTACCGACTAAAACGGCGCGCGGCGCGCGCGCTCTCTCGCTGCGTCTATACGCTCGATACTTATCTATTTTGCGGGGGCTGAGGAAGCGCGTTCATACCTACACACCGCACTATAACCGGGCCTTAAGGCGCGTAAAACATCTTAGATGCGTTGTTAATATGGGTTTGATAAATAGGTAGAATAATTTTCTATTTATTTTTGGTCGGTTTATATTTTGTATCTATTTAGTCTGGTAGTAATGTTTTATTTTTGTATTATGTTTAGCATTACTACTTTGTCTTTTTTATTTACATTAAGGGCGGATGTTGTAAAACTACTTGGTCTTTTCAGTACTAAGTACTTTTTGATATTTTGTTCTAATGTCAATATTAAAAGAAACATAGTATGACTTACTTTTCGAATATAGCAACCATCATATACTGTTTTTACTGTTTTTATTCTTTTCAACATTTATTCAACAATACCAGAAATTACACAGATTCCAACATCTTCGAAATTAATAATATTTACAGAATCGGTAAAAAAGAGCCCGCTAAAAATCGCCCGGTTTTAGTCTCACTCACAACTACGTGGAAAAAACATATGATTCTGCGAAACAGATCTAACCTACAAGAAGGTGTAAAAATCAAAGAAGATTACCCTAAAGAAATATTAGAAAAACGTAGACAGCTGCAACTGCAAGTTGAGGAGGAAAAGAAGAAAGGGAATATAGCGTTCATAAAATACGACAAACTGATAGTAAAGAAGATACAGGAAAACAACAGAGAAAAGAGGAAAAGAGAGACTTCAGGATCTCCAAAAACACCATCACATAAGAAAGCCAATGCAAGTAATACACAAAGTACATTGACCACCATGGACGATCCCCCCTCTAAAACTGCGACAAAGGAAATAATCAGACCAAATATACTAAACTATGTAGAGCGCGGGAAATCAGCCTCATTAACAAATCTCTCAAAAAACTAAAATGCGACACCCGGAACCAAATAACCCCAACAACCACTTTACCAAACATAACACCAACAAATTGCACCCCAAGCCGGCTTGTCACCGTGGGGGAAGAAGACAAACACCCTCCATCTAAATCAAAACATTACGATTCGAGACTTCATAAAGCAAACCTTCCCTTTAAAAATATACACAAAAAGAAAACAATACAGATAAAACAAGATAAAAAAATCAACGAACATATACATGTCTGCACACTGAATACTCGGACACTAAGAACCGAAGAGAGTCTAAAAGAACTAGAAATAGCTATATCCAACTTAAAATGGGACATAATGGACATCATGGGCATGGCTTCAATTGGAGGAGCAAGGTATTTCCTTATTTTTGTTGACGATTTTACGCGCATGACGTTTGTCTACTTCATTAAAGCAAAAAGCGAGGTATTCAAATATTTCAAGGAATTTAAATCATTGGTTGAAAACCAACAGTGTAAAAAGATTAAAATATTCAGGACCGATAATGGCTTAGAGTTTTGTAGTAATGAATTTGATAATTACTTGAAGGGAGCAGGCATTATTCATCAAAAGACTAATGCATATACTCCGGAGCAAAATGGTTTGAGTGAACGTATGAATCGAACCATTGTTGAGCGAGCTCGATGTTTGTTATTTGATGCAGGGTTAGAAAAGAAGTTTTGGGCGGAGGCTACAAATACTGCAGTCTATCTTAAGAATAGGTCAATCGCATCAGGATTAAATAATAAAACTCCGTATGAGCTCTGGACAAACAAGAAACCAGATTTAAGTCATGTCCGTATATTTGGAAGCCAGGTGATGGTCCACGTCCCAAAAGAAAAACGGCTTAAATGGGATAGTAAGGCGAAGAAGCATATTCTTGTCGGTTTCGCAGAGAATGTGAAAGGCTATTTATTTATTTATTTATTTATTTATTCATGTTAATACGGCTTCCAAAAGCCAATTACATTAACATACATACAAAATTAAATAACAAAAATAGGCACAGAATTAAATTCAAATAATAATATAAATCAAAATATAAACAGAAAAAAAAAAGACAAATCAGAGGAACAATAAAAACGGGAATAAAATAAAATCTAAAAAATTAAATATATAGAGTCTATGATCCTGTAAAGAGATGTATAACAATAAGTAGAGATGTTATTATCCAAGAGAAAACTGATATTAAGTGTTCAGAAGATAGAACTATAACAGTTTCAGTTGGGGATATTATTCAATCAGATGAGTCAGGCAGTAATATTAAGAGTACAGAGGAAAAGTTGAAAGAGGAAACTGTTACAGATCTTGATACTTCTTCAGAGTCAGAATTTCTTAATGCTTTGACTGAATTGGATTCTAAGTTACAGCAATCACAAGAAGACGAAGAAGAATTACTGAGTGGGCCACAGCAGCCAGCATCAGTGCATCCAGCACCAGAGGGATCAGCCCGACGAGAGAAGAGGGTCAGGAAACCACCAGAGCGTTTCGGGTACTTGAATTTATGTACTTCGGAAAATTCAGAAGCCAGCAGTGATCCTGTGACTATCCAGGAGGCTCTGGCAAGCTCAGATAGAGACAAGTGGCTTGAGGCCATGCAGGATGAGATGCAAGCGTTTGAAGACAATGAAGCTTGGAGTCCGGTGGATGTGTTACCCTCAGATAAAACTCTAGTGCAATGCAAGTGGGTGTTTAAAAAGAAAGTCAATAGTGATAAAAGTGTGCGGTACAGAGCTCGTTTAGTGGCAAAAGGTTTCATGCAGAGACCAGGTATTGACTTTGATGAGACTTTCTCGCCTGTCGTCAGGCATTCTACTTTAAAGTTGTTGTTTGCATTGTCAGCTCAATTAAATCTTGATATCACTCATTTGGATGTGAAGACAGCTTTTTTGAATGGCTATCTAAAAGAAGACATTTATATGGTTCAACCAGACATACATTGTGATTCTAATAAGAAACAGGTTATTGTAAAACTGAATAAAGCAATCTATGGGTTGAAACAGTCTTCTCGCTCTTGGTATGAAAGAGTAGAGCAATGTTTAAGCGAATTACAATTCAAAAAGAGTAGATTAGAGCCATGTGTCTTTACAAAAATGAATGATAATGTAAAGATTGTTATTGCATTGTACGTTGATGTTTTTTTTGTGTTCTCTAGTACTAACAGTGAAGTAGAGATAGGGAATTTATTATCTGTAATGAGTTCTAAGTTTAAAATTAAAAATTTAGGACAAGTTCAACAATGTTTAGGCATGAGAGTAAAAGTAGATAAAGAGTCTAATGTTATAACTCTAGATCAAGAGCAGTATGTAGAGCAGTTACTTGACAAGTTTAACATGATAGATTGTAAAGTTGCAAATACTCCGATGGAATGTAAGTTAGATATAGAAAAGCCTGAAACTTGTGATAAAGAAATTCCATATCAACAATTGATTGGAAGCCTCATGTATTTGTCGGTCCTCACTAGACCTGATATTTCTTTTTGTGTAAGCTTTCTTAGTCAATTTAATAAATGTCACACAAGTTTACATTGGAATTATGCGAAAAGAATACTCAGATACTCAAAGAAATTTTGTTTAAGATATGTGAAGGAAAAAGTTGAACTTATAGGCTATGTTGATGCCGATTGGGCAAGTAATACAGTAGATCGGAAATCATATACTGGTTATTGTTTTGTAATGTCAGGCTCAGCTATTTCCTGGGAGAGTAGAAAGCAAAGAACAGTAGCTCTTTCAAGCATGGAAGCTGAATACATGTCTATTGCCGAGGCTTGTAAAGAGGCCATTCATTTAAGGTTTTTGTTTTTTGAACTGACTGGTACTTTATGTACAGTGCGTTTATTTAATGATAGTCTAAAGTGCACAGAAGTTGGTGGCAAATTATGGATGTCATAGGAAAAGTAAACATATAGACATCCGTTATCATTTTATTAGAGATGCTGTAAGTAATAAAATTATTAGTTTAGAATATTTGCCAACAACTGACATGCCTGCTGATGTCCTAACAAAAGCTTTGAATCCTATGAAGCATTATAAATGTATAGAGGGCATAGGGGTTAGTCCGCTGGAAAGATAATTGTAAATTTGGAAATGTTTTGTTTATTTGCTGTAGTTGGGGTGTTAGAATAAAGTATTATCTTATAATGGTGACATCAAAGAAACATGCCACACCCTCCTTGGTAACAAATATGTAGCTTATATTGTCTGTGGACTAACAAATGTAATTTTTTGAATAAATATATTCCTTTGTTAATTTTCACACGAGACAGTCGTTTTATTAGTTACTAATGACATAGTCACTTAATCTATTTTCCACAAATATGTATTGATTATTTTTTTGTAGAATTTCTTGAGCATCACTGCGGTTTATAATAGGAGGGTGGAAAGCATTTATTAAAGCAGCAGCCACTTCAAAGTGTGTCATTACATATTTTGACGCTCTATTAAAAAAATCTTGGCGAAAATAAATATAAACGCATCTCCAGGTTCAAAGTATTGTCTTAAAATAGATTCCTCTCTAAACTCTTTATTAATTATTTCAGCATCTGAAGTTGTCGCTGAATAGGGACCACAATCATCGATTATGTATCCATCTGTACAAACAATCAGAATTGGTTTTATGAGGTTTTGATATTTATGCAAACTATATATCTTTTTTTGGTACTTATAATTTGAGCTTTTTTGCACATAAACATATGTACCATCTAAAACAACTATAGGCTTACCTTCACCATTATGGTTACCAAACAATTCATTTGGAATAAGGAGATTTCTGTCAATTATTTGCTGCTTATTAATATGATTAAGGCCCAAGTGATAGGGCACAAAATAATCATATAAGAGACTCCTAGCTTTACCTAGTAGAGTACCTAAAGTAGTTTTAGGAATTTGCAGAAGTGTTGATAGTCGATCATCTGAGTCACCGGTCCTAAGTTTAATTAAATAAGCAGCTAATATAGTAGATCCCCTTTTAAGATTCAGAAAATGAGGCACTTCATTCAATATTTGTTTGAATTGCTCTTTGTTAAAACCAATCCAGTGGTAAAATATGTGGTCTTCCATAGACTCAATATTTTCAAAATCAAGTAAATTACAATCGGACTCTTTTAATGAAAATATATCTTGAATTTGATTTGCACTAAATGTATTGATAATATTATCATTTATGTCATTAAGAAAGTCCCATGATGTGCATGTTAAATGGATATCACAAAGGCGATTATTCGCTGGTATATAATAATTGTACATTTTAAGTAAATGTTTTCGCATTGCAATTGTAATTCGATTTCTTTCACGTCTTTGACATCCAGCTACAAAACATCTACTTTCAGTTTCAGCAGCTCTACAATAATCGGGTAGTACAATAAGAGTTCCAACTCTAAGTGCCCTTGGTGGAACAATAGGCAGGGGCTATTGGTGCACTAAAAACTACTTGACTTGCTGGAGGTTCTTCTGAAGGAGAAATGTCCTGTCTATTAGGCTCATTTTCAGCTGATGAAGATGCTCCAGATGTTGAGGGGCCTGAATGGAAATGCCGGGATGCTTTATTTGCTCTCACCCAGCAAGAGTGACAAATAACACTTGAAGCATCCACCTGAAAATTATTTATCCACATTAAATGGTGCCTCTACATCGGAAATGTGTGTAAGACTTTGAAAAGACTGATCTAAAGAAATCCTACGAATGAGAAATCCTGATATTAGAAGCTTGACCATTATTAAATATAATGCTAAATAACATTATTATGCCCTTGTTATCAAAACTTAGCTAAAGCTGGCAACAAGGGCTGAAGATAAACGTGGTGTGTCTGACTGAAACTTTTATTAAAAAGGGTACGGAGATGCTTTTGAAAATTCCTGGGTACCGATTGGTCGCATCATACTCGCGTGACAATAAACGAGGAGGGGTGTGTATACTGCTTCACAATAATATTAAATATAAAAAATTGAGTAATATTAATGACTTCACATGTAATTTTATTTTCGAATGTTGTGGCGTAGAAATAAACAAAATTATTATTATTTGTTTATATAGAACGCCAAATAGTAATCCTCAAATGTTTCTCGAAAATTTAGAACGGTTATTAATAAGATTGACGAAAAAGCATAATAAAATTATTTTATGCGGGGATTGGAACTTGGACTTATTAAAGCCAAACAAATACTGTGAAGTTCTGAAGGGCCTTTTGAAAAATTTTAATGTGGAATTACATATTAAAAGTCCCACAAGACAGATGGCGTGCCTAGATCAGATAGCAAGCAATTTCAAGCAAGCTAAACCAGAGGTGCATCATCTTGCCTTGTCCGATCATGAAACGGGACAGACGCTTTCGTTAAGGATCAATAAAAAGTACGAAACATGCTCTTGGTATGAAGAGGTCAGAAGTTTCAGTCAAGAAAACATGAATAAGTTCCATAGTTGCATATCGTCTCTCACTTTTTCAAACGTATATGAAACGCATGATTTCCAGGAAGCGTTTGGGGAATTTCACGGTGTTATTAAACTATTTTTTGATTTGTGCTTTCCAATATTTTCAAAAAAGAGGTCTTCTTATAGAGAAAGCTACAAATGGTTGACAAAAGGCATAAAAAAATCGTGCGTTAAAAAAAGGATACTATATCTTAGTCAACAACACATTAAATCTAAGAGACAAAACCCAAACAAAAAATATAAATCATATAGTGACATTCTTAAAAAGTATATATATAAATCTAAACAGCTGCAAAGTAAGAAGTATATTGTCAATAATAAAAATAAGTGCAAAGCCACATGGACGGTGGTTAATGAAAACATTAATGATTTTATCGCTGTAACACAAATTGACGAAATAAATATAGATAAACGGACAATTATAGACCCTAAGAAAATAAGTGACATGTTTCATCAATTTTATATACAATCGACCAATTACTCTAATTTTAAATACAATATTGACGAGATAAACAAAACTATCGATAGCAATAATGACCACACAATATTTCTTAAGCCTACTGATGCTACGGAAGTATTTAGAATAATACAAAGTCTTAAAAATACAAGTGCAGCAGGACTGGATAACATAACAACAAAAGTTATTAAACTGGGAGCTTCGTGCATTTGTCAACCCTTAAGTTATATTATTAATTTATCTTTTTTGGAAGGAGCATTCCCGGAGATTTTAAAAAAATCAGTGGTAAAGCCACTTTTTAAGAAGGGTAACGCATCTGACATGAGGAACTACAGGCCAGTATATCTGATACCCATTATGTCAAAAATCTTGGAGAAAATCATGCTGAGAAGGCTCCAAGATTTTGCGGTTAGTCATCATTTACTTAAGGACGAACAATTTGGTTTTAGGACAAACAGTACAACTTCTTTGGCATGTTTTAATTTAATGAAGAATGTCACTCACACGATAAACGAAGGTTTACCGGTAGCGGCAATCCTCCTAGATATGAGTAAGGCGTTCGATTTTGTAGATCACGAACTGCTTTTATATAAGTTACAAAAATACGGAATAAGAGGAAAAGCGAATGACTGGATAAGAAACTATTTAAAAAACCGACAACAATGTGTAGAAATCTCCAGAATCAGTAATGGCAAAAAAGTAGCATATAGAAGCGAGTACCAGCAAAATAATTTCGGAGTGCCACAGGGAAGTGTATTGGGGCCTTTTTTATTTCTTCTCTACATCAATGACCTCCCAAATATCACTCGCCACTCGGTAGTTTTATTTGCTGATGACACGACTCTTGTCGTAAAGTGTGAGAGAGCCGACACCTACGAGTACGAGATAAATGAAGCCATCAGAAATGTTATACACTGGTTGAAATCCAACAACCTACATATAAATATGGAGAAAACAAAAATGATCCAATTTCAAACATACATGAGAAACCCATTAAATTTGAATATTAAATATAATGATACTACTATAGAACAAGTAGTAAGTGCGGGATTTCTGGGCATACAATTAGATCAAAATTGCGACTGGAAACAGCATGTCGTCTATGTTTGTGACAAATTGGACAGATTCATCTATGCATTAAGACGGTTAAGAGACACGGTCTCAACTGAAGCAGCTCTATGTGCTTATCACGGATACGTTTCCTCGGTTCTGTCCTATGGTCTCTTGTTGTGGGGTAACTCGGTGGATATCAATAAAGTATTTATAGTACAAAAAAAATGTGTGCGTGCTATCTGTAGAGCGGGGTACATGGATAGCTGTAAGCCTCTTTTTAAAAAATACAATATATTACCTTTAGCATGTATGTATATTAAAGAATTGTGCTTACTAGTACGACAACATCCTGAAAATTTTATTAAGCATACAGATGTAACCAAAAGGAATGTTGCCTCTAGAGACAGACATAGGCTCTGCTTGCCACAATGCAAGCTTAATTTGTATAAAAGAAATTCCTATGTCATGGCTATTAAGGTATATAATAAATTACCAAACCCACCTTTGCTTATATTTAAAAAGAAATTGATACAGTGGCTAAAAGAAAAACAGTTTTACACTGTAAATGAATTTTTGACTTATGTTGAAAGAAAGTAATGTCAATAAATTTGTTTCTGATTATATTTTATTTATTCTAATTTGACATTGACTTAATAGCATTAATTTTGTTTTGACATTATAAAATCTAATGATTATGAACATTTCAATTATTATATACAATCTAACATTTTATAAATTGTTTGAGTAGCTAATATAATGTGATAAGTTTAACATTTTGTAATTATGTAAATTTAAATATTTGCACACCACATCTATTGGTAGAATGTAATTGGGACTTTTATTTTTCTGAACAGCTTACTATTTTGTACACCTACATTCTCGCAAATAAAGGATTATTATTAATATTATTATTAAAGACTGTTATTAATAAACCATGAATAACATACGTGCGTGGGATGATCCATTCTCTTATAACTTCACATATTCTGCGTTCTTGTACTGTACCAAATCGAAGTTGATGGCAACGACCTCTTCGGAGAAGAGAACGACCGCAGTGAATACACACTCGTCGATGTCCTACAGGTGTCTGTTCATTCCCTTCTGGTCTATTTTCTTCAAGAGATATAGCATTAGCATGATTCCAGCAAGCTTGGCAGACAAAGTCGTTTTCATTAACCTGAAGCAAACATTTTTATCATTAGACTATTAGGGGCATTTAGCATTGGAGTGACACATTTTGCTAAATACATATAAGCTGCCTAATTAAATTCCTATTATACTGACACAAGCCTTCAGCCTTCCCTGACAGAGAACAGGCCATAATGAACCACACAGATTCAGTCTGGATTGATGGTGTCACACATTTCAAATGATTGTGATGCACATTTTGGTATCATTTAATGATCTGTGATCATATATAGCCTATGCTACTCAGTGATAATGTAGCATTCTAATGGTCGGATGGAGATTTGTATTTTAGTATGTTACATGTAAACTCAAAAAGACTGGACGGATTTCGATAATTCTTTCACAAAAAAAAAAAAAAGAATTATCGAAATCCGTCCAGTCTTTTTGAGTTTACATGTAACATACTAAAATACAAATCTCTTCTCTTTATAATATTAGTGTAGACGTAGAAAGTGTAGATATAGACTATCAACAGACACCTGAATATAAACATTTTAGTTTGATGAAAATGTAGTGATAAAGTAAAATCAGATACTAACCGTTTGAGGCGCGACCCAGTCCTGTACAATTGAAAGAATTAATTCATTTTCCAATCTTCGTCTTCCCATTGCATTGCAGCGGTCTGTTGCTATTCCACAATTAATACACAGGCTCATGATGTACCAGTAGCTAAAAGTTCAATAAAAAAAATCCGGTTCTCCAGCAAAGGTCGGCAGGGGTGGTAGGATACAGAGTCCAATGTTCACGCGAAGGTCAGTCGGAAGGTAATCAATTTCGGCAAAAATTAGGGTCAGGGACCATTCTCTTTGTGAATGTGGTCTTGAAGAGGGATCTTTAGAACATTTATTCTTTTCCTGTCCTAAACTATCTCATCCTCTATATGATCTACTTCCTAAACATATTCCTCGTCCTGTCAACCTACCTTTCCTTTTAACTTTGGCTCATACCCCATTTATCAAAATCTTATATAAGTTTATTTCCCTTAACAAAATCAAAATTTAATCTCTTCTAACCTTTATGTTTACTAATACTTGTGTCGTCTTGTGTTTGTTTTAGCCCAAAGAAGAACCAACGCTAAAAATACTGATCAAGAGTCTATATCCACTACGTATAATAATATTAAATTAGTTTATTTCTCTCCACCTTGACGTTGGCAGAATCATCGGTCATCGATGGGGCCAAACTAATAAAAAAAAAAAAATAATAATAATATTGATTTTATGGCGCTGACATTAAAAACCAATAGAATCCAGGTAAAATATGCAGAATCTAATTTATTTTAAATTGATTTGAATATCTAAAATGCAATTGTTTAAAATGGAGTGTGCTTTTAATTAATTATAACAGTATCGATTACCACTGAATCGATTAAATTGTTAAGGTAAGCTCTATTGAAACAATGACAGCGTTTATGAAGTTAGTGACGTATAGTATAATAATGTGCTGCATCGATTTACAAAGCTTGGTTAAAATAAAAAAATAGAAATCAATCTATTTTCCACACTTGCTCACTGCTGTGGAGGCTAAGATTTAAATGGGTTAATTAAGAAAAATAGAAGATTTTTTTGGTACATATCTGATTCCTGTAACAGTTTGGCCCAAAATGGGGTTTCTCCTTTTTACAGGACGAAGCACTTGTTGAAATCGACAATTCAAGATGTCATGTATTTGGCGAATTTTATATAACTTATCCCCAGTATTATCAATTGATTCGTCGCAGAAATGCCAAAATCTGAATATAATCAAGAATCTGTCCCTGAATATTGTTGAGCAAATGTACTCATTCCTATACATTGACTTTTTAGACCAATAGTCATTAATATGAGGTACTGTGGTTAGACCCATTACAAGTATGACTCCAAAAAATTTTCTCATTTCTTCATCATCCGTAGGTTTCCATGCTTTAAGACGATATTTTGCCTTCAGATTATCTTGATTGTCTTCAAAATGCATTGCCGCATAATTGTTTGTGTCTCGTACTATTTTATAAATAATTTCATCAGTTAGGAACAATTTGTATATATCTAGAGGTGTTTTATTACATAAGCGAGGAATAATAGCACTATCAAACGCACTCTCTTCGAAATTAATACTTACATCATCAGATATGTCAATCCAACTGTCGTCGTTATCGGTACTTTCTGTTTCAGCTATTTGATTGTCACTTACCAGTTCACTTCCACTTGCTTCATTTTCATTTACTTCTAGTTGATTCGAAGTTCTCAATCGAAATATCTGTGTCTTCATATTCTTCATTAACATTGCATCTGCGATGATGCATGATCATCAGCGATGATCATGGGAGCTAAAACACCAGACACAAAAGCAATGAAGAGAGGTCGGGAATTAGAAAAAAATGTAAGGATAGTAGTGGAAAAGAGTTTGGGCAAAAAAATTAAAGAATGTGGGTTATTCATATCTCCAGAAAACCCTTTTTTAGCTGCATCTCCAGATGGTATTTATGATAATGAAACATGTATCGAAATAAAATGTCCCACAAGTGAGAAAACTTATAAAAATTATATACAAAATGGAAATGTGGCAGAAAAATACATGGTACAAACACAAATACAAATGTATGTGACAAATTTGAAAATGTGTTATTTTTGTGTGGCTGACTGTAATTTTGAAGAGAACAATAATGTGGAAATTATGTTAATTAAGTATAATAACACTTTACTCAAACAATATCTTTTTAATATTCAGAAATTTTGGGAAAATAATGTATATCCTATTTTGTGGGAAAGTACAAAATAAAAGAAATAATGATAATATTCATTGGTTTTATTTTAATTCACAATGTGTTAGGTACTGGATACATACCGGATGATGAGTAAAAATATTTCAGTAAACAATGCTACCCTGTAAATTTATAAGTGCACAAGCTATAGTAACAGAGTCATCTAGCAAGCATACAAGCTTGGAATTCAAAACAGCATGTGGTTTTAACATAGAAAACTCTCTGACTCTTCGGATCACCCTTTCTATGTGTATCCTTAAACTTGCTATTTGTTTAGTTCTTTGGGCCTCTTGTTTAATTAATTTAGCACCTTGAACTACACTTGGGGGTCTTAGTAAATGGCAATTCTTTTGAATCAATAATTGCTCAATATATTTGAAGCCACGGTCTGCTAAGACCCAACTTCCAGATTGCAGCTGGTCAAGAAATCCACAATTTTCAACAAGTAATGTATCACTTATACGATCACCATAAACTGATGACACATAATTAACTAAGCCATTGGGTGTACTGGATATTAAATATTTGATTGTATTGGCTTTTTTGTATTCAGATCATGTTAAAGCCTGGTGTACTGGTTTAGAAGGTTTTTCAATTTCTATTTCAAAACAATCAATTATACAGTTCACTTTATTATATCTATGCCTGAATGCAATTGGCAGGGAAGATTTTATTTTTGTTTTATTTAATTTAACAATGAAAGATTTAAGAATATTAGCAATGGTAGGAATATTTTTTTTAAATATTTTTCCAGCATATGACGTGGATACACCAAATTGATCTGCAAGTTCTGCAAATGTTGTATTCAACCTAATTTTTTTTAAACATATTAGTATATGCTCAGTAGGGATATTAGTGTTAATATGTATTAAATCAATCAAGAAGTAACAATCAATAGTTATCCCTATGTACAGACGTGGCTTTGCTATTATTTGTTTACATGTATGATTCAAAGCTTCCTTAGATTTTTCTATTCTGACTTCCTCGTCACTTAAGCTACTGCTATCAGATCTAAGCTGGAATGATTGGACTGAAGGTGAGGATATTTTAAAACATAATGCCTTGCTATACTGTGATGAGTCAGTGTCACTATCAGATCTACTTACAAATAACTTCTATTAATGTTTGAAACACTTGGTAAAGTTAACTTTTCACTTTTCTTTTATTTTAAATGGAGATGTAGATACCGCTTTTGTACATGGTTTCGATGGAGATGTTGATACTGATTTGGTCCATTTTTTGGGTGGAGAAGTTGCAATGCTCTGGGATTTGTATACTGTTTGTGTGCACTTGCTTCTGAAGTATTTACTTTTTATGAAAACTTGTACACTTTTATCTTGACTTTTAGGGAAGTGTTCAGTTGTTTCTTGAGCATGTAAATCCACAACATTATGTTGACTTGTAGGATGATGTTCGATCATGACAGTATGTAGACCTAAAACAAAAGTACAGACATTACTGACTAGTGACAACCCATCAAAATGTAAGATGTAAATTATTATTTAAGTAAATGATTAAGAATTTAGGTAGGCAGGTTTAAAACTCTAAAATTACTTACTAGGGGAAGATGCAGTACTTTCTTCTTCTACAATATCAACCTTTAATTTATTTTCTTCAAGGGCTTCTTGTATTGTTGCCAATCTTTGCCTTTTTATAGCAGCGGGACGAGATGTTATTATTGAAGGCAAACTCCTGTTTCTGTCAGTTTGGCAATCAAATTTAGATAGGAGGCATCCGGGTCTCATCATTACCTTATCTACAAAGCCCATTATGTGATATCGCATGTAGTTCACCATGGTATTAGGAAGCTAAAACAAAAATATAAATTAGCCCCATCAACATTATGATTGTGAAAAAGTTAGTAGCACACTTTTTTTGTTTATTTGGATTAACCACGAATGTAGTTACGTCAAAATGATCTTCACAAAAATAAATTGGAGACGTCATAGACATTCCATCGCATTTTCGTCTTGCGAGGTCTAACCATTTCTTCCTCATGTCTGGTTTTCGTGGGACGTCAATAAATATTTTGCTTGGTGAATTTATTGACGTATTCCTGCATTGGGGAACCACACACCAACGATATTTTCTTGTATCCATATTACTGTATCGACAAAAACTTCACATAAAACTTAAAACTGCAGTTTGCATTGGATTTGCACTGTTTAATGTTTGTTTATTTACCCACGTATGACGTCGCGCACTCTAGTTTGACAGTTGGTAGTGTTTCGCGGTGTTTTCGCGGCAATTTTTTAAAATTACCGCGAAAACACCGTTTGTTTTTTATAATTTTTTACTGCTTTATTATTAAAACAAAACGTGTTTAAAAATACTTATTTTAATAAGTATTTTTAAACACGTTTTGTTTTAATAATAAAGCAGTAACGAAAGAAATAAATGATTTTTACGCGTATAAATAACCATAAAGATTAGTTTAAAATAGTTTTTGAAAAGTTGTCCGTTCCCCTATTGATATCACATTCGTTGGTATTGACGGACGTTTAACTTGTTGGTGTATTCTGACACCGTATCATTTAATAAATTAACAAACCTTTCCCCGTTCAAAGTCCCATCAATGAACGCGGGTCCGATGATGATATCACCGTGAACAGCTGCCCAAACATTTACTGAAAATCTGTACTGATGGGCTGACTCCCGCCAAACGCGCGGGTTTTGGCTTTTGGGTGCCCAATGGTGCAGATTGTGCTGGTTACACATGCCGTGTCTGGTAAACGTGCTTTCGTCAGTGCAACAAATTGAGGAAAGAAAGTCACTGTCCTCTTCAACTTTACGCAGTAACCACTGACAATATTCCACTCTAATTTATCACGCGACAACAGGGAATGTACTTTTCGAAACTTAAATGAACTTAAAACACAAGCACTAATAAATAACCAAACCAAAATAAAACAAAACGTCTTTATCGCGGTACCATAATCTAATTACTATCCTAATTACACAAAAAATAATTAATAAAATGATTGGGTAAGCGTCTTTTCCACAAAAACATTCACAGAAATTGTATTCGACGAAGATATGCACACAGCCGGTAATAAGCCATGTCAAGGACACGGGTTCGTCTACTAGCACTAAGGAACAAAAAATAAATATTTAATAATTTGCGGAGGCGCGCGGTGTTGTGTACAGGGAGGGGGTCGAGGGGAGGTGATGTCGCTTGCGCCGATCGCCGCCGACAAAGAGATCTGCTTTCTCTTTTCTGCATGAATATATTCATTTTAATTTCATTGATGAAATGTGATATGATCCATGACCCCGGCAAATGACCGCTGCGCGACAGTTCTCTAAATACAGGTTGCTCTAAATGGTAGTTAAATGATAGTTTCTAAAAATTTAAGTAACTTCGTTAATAATAACATTTTATGAAAATAAAATCTGTTCATGAAGCCAAAATGTAACAAAGTAAATGTGTGTTAATTTAATGTCACCATTGGGTCGCCACATTGTATAATAAGATTTTTGCAGATGACAGAGACAGCCCGCGTGCAGCACTTATATAGGTAATAAGTTCTTAATATATTACATTATATAATTTTGCTTATCCTCTCGTCTTCTTAGCTTCATATATATCTATTATTATAAATTGTATACTTGTGTGTCCTAACTGTGAATTCCCATATTAACTTCCTTTGTCCGCCTCCTGTTCCCTTAACTTTAATAAGCGGGAGCAGGGGGATTAATTCATGGGAATTCATTTCTTATATCGGTGGGAGGATAACCAAGTCTGGGGACGAATTCCTACAGTTACACGCGGGGATGGGGCGTGTTTCCTCTCCCGCAGGGAGAGCCGTATTTAACTGTAATATTATCACAATTAGGAAACACAAAAATTTTATCAGCCTAGGATAATTTAGGTACAGTCACATGTGGTGGCCGTGACCAGGATCCTCGTCATTAAATGTATTGATTCAATTCAGTGCAAAGAGAAAGAACAAAGTAAGGGTTACCACGAAATAAAAACACAACGTACACAAAAGAGCCAAAACTATTGTTTTGTCAGGATTTCAGAAACGATGGGTTTATTACCCAACATATTTTTATGGTCCCCTACAAAGACGTTCGCAACAAAATAAAAAAAAAAATGTTACGCCGGTTACAATCACCTATTATGTTATCGTTTGGTAACGATGGTTGAAACAGCCAACTGTTGACGATCGGGTTCGATTCCCGAAATAATCATATTTGCTAAGATGCTTCGATTGCATTACCATGTATGTCGTGTTCGATCACCAGTGGAGTTATTATTTCTGTAATTATTTGGAATTTCTGTGTCACGGCTTGATTTATCTACATTAATTACGTATGTATTTGGGATCATATACTACATTATATGCCGTGTACTAGGAGGAGAGAAAAGTAGAGCCTATGTCTATGTAATCGATTTCCGCGGAACATTCCAGGAGCACATCCAGCGACCAAACCACACATCGAACACAGGGAGAGCTGAGCTACGCGGGGCGAGAGGTGTTCGCTGCTGTTCCCACCTTCAGTCAAGCGTTCCAGATCTGCTTCTATTGCCGTGGTAGCTGCGACATCGGGTGTTGCGGATCGGCGAACAAGTCAGATAGATTACAAGAAAAAAAAAATACCAGAAAGTCGTGTCTTATCGTCTGTCCATGCAAAATCCCAGGAATATATACAGCGACTGTACAATGACACACCGGGCCTACGCAAACTGGTTTACACGAGACCGGATCTTTTCGTTGATGGTTCCGGCTTCAGTGAAATATTCCTGAGCTGTTCCCAGCGTCGTGGAGGTTGAAACGTCCGGCGGAAGCGCTGGACCAGAAAGCTCCGGTAAACCACTTGCAAGTTAACGGGGTAAGGTTTTTTTTTTCTAATTTCATTCGAGACATGGAACGTCAGGGCAGGAAGTTTAAACGTGGCAGACGTGATAACGATGATATTGAAGTGGTTCCTCTCTATAAGAATCAACGTACAAGTAATACGGCGCCTGATAATGAAGTAGGGTTACTGTCGCTAAGAAACTTGATAGTATCGTCAATCGTTTGGGCAGAGTCAAAAAACTTGTACCAGCTAATAAAACCGATGCAGGAGATACAACTAGTACTGAGGCGGTGAACTTGGACATTGATCCGCCTACAATCGGCACAAATGTAGGTTACTCTTCCCGAACCAGAAGCGTTAAAAATAGCACAATGGACGTATACCTTTTAGGAACGGCGCCTGAGCGACCAAAGTTTAGCGGGGGCGATTCTAACGTTAACAAGTTTCTTAAGGAACTGCAGCGCTACATAAAAAGCATTGGAAGCAAGAGCATGGGGAAGATAGGGCTTTGGATATTGCTATAGGTAGCTTGTCAGGGCCGGCACAGAGGATTATGGAATTGTATAGTGACAGTTGGAATACGTTCGAGGATTTTAGGAAGGACCTAATTGATGTCTTCTTCTTCTTCTTCAGCCTATAGATGTCCACTGCTGGACAAAGGCCTCCCCCAAGGCTTTCCACGATGACCGGTCTTGTGCTGCCCGCATCCATCGGCTTCCCGCGACCTTCACCAGGTCATCGGTCCACCTTGTTGGGGGTCTCCCTACGCTGCGTCTTCCAGTACGTGGCCGCCACTCCAGAACCTTGCTGCCCCATCGGCCATCGGTTCTACGAGCAATGTGCCCTGCCCACTGCCACTTAAGTTTAGCGACTCGCAGAGCTATGTCGGTGACTTTGGTTCTTCTGCGGATCTCCTCATTTCTGATTCGATCACGCAGAGAAACTCCTAGCATAGCTCTTTCCATTGCCCTTTGTGTGACTCTGAGCCTTCGTATGAGGCCCATTGTGAGCGACCACGTTTCAGTTCCGTAAGTCATCACTGGCAACACACACTGGTCAAAGACTTTAGTCTTGAGACACTGTGGTATCTTGGACGACGAGAAGATGTAGCGTAGCTTCCCGAACGCTGCCCAACCGAGCTGGATTCGCCGAGACACCTCTTTCTCGAAGTTGGACCTACCTAGTTGGACTGTCTGTCCCAGGTATATATACTCGTCAACAACTTCGAGTGCAGAGCAACCAACTACAATTGGAGTGGGTGCGACTTCCAGCCTCCCGAACAAGCAGGCTTCCGAAAAGGCTTTAGCACCATAGACCACATTCATACGCTGCGGCAAGTTATACAGAAGTCCGAGGAGTATAACAAACCACTATGCTTGGCGTTTGTGGACTATGAGAAGGCCTTCGATTCGATTGAGACTTGGGCGGTGCTACAGTCTCTCCAGCGGTGCCAAATTGACCATCGATACATTGAGGTGATAAAGTGTTTGTACAAAAACGCCACCATGTCAGTTCGTCTCCAGGATCAGGACTCGAAACCGATCCAACTGCAGCGTGGAGTGAGACAAGGAGATGTCATATCTCCTAAATTGTTCACTGCTGCGTTGGAAGATGTCTTCAAGCTCCTGGACTGGAAAAGACTTGGCATCAACATCAACGGCGAGTACATCACTAATCTCCGTTTCGCAGATGATATCGTGGTCATGGCTGAGACCCTGGAAGACTTGGGCAAAATGCTTAATGACCTCAGCAGAGCTTCCCAACAAGTGGGTCTAAAAATGAACATGGATAAGACGAAGATCATGTCGAACTCTCATGTAATTTAATTGATGTATTTTGGGGTAATAGGGAGAGAGAGATAGCAAAGAATCGATTACTCGATTCGTGGAAGCACTATGGAGGAATATTTCGCGGAACTAGTAGATTTGGTTAGGGACCTACACCTTCCACTAGACGAATCCGAAATAGTTGGATACATAATGAGACACTACCCTCAGGCTGTGCAAATAGCTTGGTTTGCTAACCGTACCACAAGTACCTTCAGAGTTGGAATAGAACTCTTGAGAAACATAGAGTAAAATGTGAAGAAACTGCCGTTGCAAACGGGTAGTGTGAACAACAGGGATAACTCACGTACTCCGCGCAAACCCTATTTTGTAAGAAATGATAGGTTTACGGGTCAAAATTTTCAGAAGCGTCAGGCGAATAATATAGAATTAGTACGGGCAAGCGCAGGTAGCCAAGAAGGTAACAAGGCGGCATCATGTAACAATTCCGATAAGGCGGAAAACTAAATGTTGTTGACCAAGAAAGTTCCAATTGGTCAACAGCTGTAGATAGTGGAACTGAGCAGCACCGCTACAGAAATAGCGTATAAGTATATGAGTAAATATAAATGGACGCCTGGGGCAGGGTTAGGCAGGTTAGGGAATGGACAACTCCATCCTATAGACATGTATAAAACACCTAGATCTCACTACAACTCAATCAGTGACCTAGTTGTTGCGAACCTAAATCGAGTACCAAAGATGATAGACGAAATGGTTAACAAAAATACAGACCACATCTTGACCGTTTTTGAAGATGCAGGAACAAACGAGGCTGATATCGTGGGCACGGCTTCGAGATTGATAGAAATTTCAGCTACAGTACAGGCTTTGCCATTGAAATGCTTGGTTGACACTGGGAGCCAAGTAACCTTCATATCCGAAGCGACCTATTTAGGAATCAAGAGTATAAGAGTATACCAATACCCACTACGCCCGTTTCACCTATTCAAATCTAAGGGGCGACCAGGTCGAAGAGTAGTAGGGTAGACATGGCAGCCTTAGTGCCATTAGTCATAGAGAGCACTAAAATAGAGACACCATGCCTGATAATTGAGAATTTACTTCGGGAACTGATCTTAGGGATAGACTGGTTAGACCAATTTGACATGACAATAGTTTGCGGACCCAGTCGTGCGTTGCGATTTAAGTGTTCTGGTAAGGAAGTAGAAATCTGCCCAGGACAAACAGCCATGACAAGTGAACACTGTAACGCCGATGTTGAATTGAAGATGGCGAGGGGAGCAAAGACAGATAATGCTCCTGATGTTGAAAGGGGGAAAAGTATTACCTTGAATGTAAAAAGTATTACCTATGCAAAAAGTATTACCTATGCTGATGCATCAATAAAAGCCTATGGTTGTTGTCTTTATGTTAGAGTTATAAAACCCGACAATTCTGTAGAGGTAAATCTTCTCTGCTCAAAGTCACGTGTAGCACCTATTGCCAAGCTTCTTACAATACCTCAACTTGAGTTGAATGCTGCATTGTTGCTTGCTCAACTAACCAATAGAGTTAGTAAGCTACTCAGCTCTAGATTTTTACACTCCATCCATTTATATAGTGATTCCCAAATAGTTCTTGCATGGATCCAGTCAAATAGAGTTAAGGCTAACACTAATGTTAATAATAGAGTTCAGCAGATTTTTCATCTTACTAATAAGTCATTATGGCACTTTGTGCGCTCTTTTGACAATCCTGCAGATCTTATTTCACGTGGAGTAGAACCAAAAATTTGCAAAATAATGGCATGTCCCACCACACTTGCTAAACTCAGAACTGAATCATAATCAGTTTAACATTAAAGAAGATAAAATAATAGTAGATATTCCCTATTTAGTTGTTGAAAATATAGAGACGACTCAATTGAGTTCTTTTAATTTATTTGAGAAATTTTTATAAGTACGTGCGCAAAGTAGGTACTCAGCCACAGCTGTATGGACTGAAGACGCTTTTAAAGCTGCCTTTGAACCTTAAAACTTTAAGAAGACGATTTGTAAAACGAGACCCGCAAAAATACCCACCCGATTTTGGACTTCAACAATGAGAAGCGGCTCGTCACACACATTCAAAAGTTGCTAAGGTCATTGAGGTAGCGGGGTTTCCAGTAACACGTGATATGTAACGAAGACTAGCTTTTGAATTCGCCGAAAAACTTGGCGTTCGAAATAATTTTGACCAAAAAAGTCGCAGAGCTGGACATCATCGGCTGCGCTCTTTTATAGAACGGCATACAGAACTTAGAGTTCGACAAGCTGAAGGTTTATCCCTTGCTCAGAGACGTAATCGGAAAGAAATAAACAAGATGTTACAGCGTCTGATTCATATTTTGACAGAACACGATTTGCTGGACAAGCCAGAATATACATAAATATTTAATGTAGACGAGACTAGTTTCCAATTAAATAATAACCCTGGTAAAGTCTTTGCTAAAAAATGTGCAAAATTAGTTCATTCTGTAACGTCTAGAGAAAAGGGTGAGACGATGCCGGTAAGAGTTTGCTGTAATGCCGCTGTGAATTTCCTTTCTCCAGTTGTTATCATAAAAGGAGTAATTAGAGAGCCAGAATTACAAGATGGACTTCCTCCTGGATCAGATGTTTACAAGAACAAAAGGTCCGCTTACTTTAACGCGGAGTTATTCCAGAAATGGCTAGTGCAGCATTTTGTTCCTCGAAAGCCTCAAGGTAAAGTCCTATTGCTTCCAGATGGTCATTCTTCTCACACAAATTCTACAAATGTGTCAGAGACTGCTGAGATAAAGATATAATTCTCCTTTGCTTGCCAAGTCACAGCACAGGCCTTACATACAGCCTTTGGCCCGCAGTTTTTTTATGCCCTTCAATACATTTTACGCAGTTGAGACTAAAACAGGATGCTTGTAAGTAAAGATAGAAAAATCAGTCGTGGTAAACTGGTAATGCATGGATACGTGCGGCAACACCTTCTAATGCTGTTTCCGTGCGTTGTAGAGCTTGCGGAATTCATCCATTTAATCCTTTGGCTGATCCAGACAGCTTCTTTGCCATCTCTGATTTATCTTCAAGATCACAACCACATAATGATCTGGAAAATGTTTCTGCGATCGGACGTGACATATTACAATTGCCTAGTTCTTCATTTAGTAATCAAGCTTTGCATGCTCCATCGTGTAGTAATCAGTCTTTGCCTACTCCCTCAAGTAATAACTAACCATTGGCATGTTTGGATGACTAGATTCATGTGTGAGCAATATCCTACCAATTCACCATCTTTGCTTACCTAATAAAGTGATGCGAACAGTACGTATAGGGACTGTTACCTTCACATTGGGTATGTGTACCTATCTACGTAACTGCCTATTTTTTTGCCTACCTACCTTATACAGTGATGCGAACAGTACGTATCGGGACCTTCACATTGGTTATGTGTACTATCAGCTGTAGAACTACTTTTCCACCTTAAAGACTACTGTCGCCTGCGCTAAACCGGCCACGCACACTAACGCATTATTTTTTTATCGCAGTCTTCGTCTTTCTTTAAAGTAATGCAAAATTTCGTTACCCAATTTGAAGTTAACGGTCGCACATGAAAGGGTCAGATCAGGTCTGCACAAATAAAACGTGATGGCTCAGGAATATTCCGATTTAATGTATCTGTTACTCGATGGCTAAATAACGACTGTCACATCGAATCAAAAAACAGCCTTATAATAATAATAATAATAATAATAATAAACGTTTATTTGGAACATATATATTGTCAACTGTCATCGTGAATGAACGACTCATCAAATGTCATCGATGTGACAGTTGACATTCAGAAAATGAAGTAAATAAGTACAATGTTGCCAACAATCTGATGTTAAATACAATATAGCCAACAGCTAGTTGAAAGGGTCAGATCAGGTCTGCACAAATAAAACGTGATGGCTCAGGAATATTCCGATTTAATGTAGGTATCTGTTACTCGATGGCTGAATAACGACTGTCACATCGAATCAAAAAACAGCCTTATATATTGTCAACTGTCATCGTGAATGAACGACTCATCAAATGTCATCGATGTGACAATTGACATTCAGAAAATGAAGTAAATAAGTACAATGTTGCCAACAATCTGATGTTAAATACAATATAGCCAACAGCTCGGCCATCCTTATAATAAGTGAGTCCTCTCACTGGGCTGAATATAAATCGAGGAGAGAAAGTAATACAGTACATAAATCAAACAATACATAAATCGCAAAACATACATACTTAACTGATCATCAATTCAAAATCATATAAACCTTTTAATTATATCGTATTGCGTCGCACAGTCTACTATGATCTGCGGTCATCTGTGCGATGTCAATGTCTTGACACCATTCGCAATCTGCACTGACTGCTCATAGCCTGTGTTCCGCAATACGTCGTTCCGTTCCAAGGTCGATTTCTATGATCTGCATCCATCTGTGCAGTAATGCACTGGATGCTCATAAATCACGTTCAGGTCTCAAAGTCACGCATAGTTTGCTATGATCTGCAACCATCTGTGCGATATCGTTTGACGACACCATTCGCTCTCTGCACTGATTGCTCATAGCCTACGCTGTCTGTATATTTCGGTATGTCGTCAAGTTAAAGAAGTCAATTACAAGGTCACGCATAGTCTGCTATGCTGTTTGCTACACTGATTGCTCATAGCCTATGTTGTCTGTATATTTCGGTATGTCGTCAAGTCAAAGAAGTCAATTACAAGGTCACGCATAGTCTGCTATGATCTGCAACCATCTGTGCGATATCGTTTGACGACACCATTCGCTGTCTGCACTGATTGCTCATAGCCTATGCTGTCATTATATTCCAGTATTTTGTCATGTCAAGTATACAATAAGAACAAAGAATAGTATCTTATATTTTACAATTCTCATAGCCCTCATTAATTCGCAGTCTATCACATAATCACTTTACAATTATCTATTTATCCAATTCTACAGTCAATAAAAAATCATCCCACAAGATATTCATCACCCATTCATTCAACATACTAAATAGTTTTTAATTACTCACGCTAAATTAATTTAACCATTATTTAATTTATTCGTCACTATCGTCGTTTTCACTACCTCCACTGGAAATATCTTTGTAATTAAGCCAAGGGTGAATTTTATCTACTGCTACGACGTTTTGGTATCTTTTATTACCTCTCTTCGTCAAAGGAGTGTCTTCAATTAAAAATCTGTCATTATCCAAAATTTTCGTGATTCGATAAGGACCCTGGAACTTGGGCACTAACTTCTTTGATTTCCCTACTTGTTCCTTATCGATTATTGTTCGTTCGACTCGAACGAGGTCACCGACATTGTAAGAAGTCACTTGTTTTCTATGCCTATCAAATTCTTTTTTAGAGCGCGCCTGTTGTTTTTCGATCCTAGACTTAGCTTCTGATCTCATTTCTGTTAAACCCTCATCACTAACACGAGATATGACTTCATTCAGTACATCACTTATTATATTTTCTGACGAATGTAGGACTCTAAATCCAAATAACAACTCGGAAGCACTCTTACCCGTAGCTTTATTTACAGTAGTGTTCATACCTAATTGTACATCGCCAATGTACTCATCCCAGGTGTTATCAGCTTTACCGTGACATTTTGTACTCAAAGCGTCCAACATGGTTCTATTGTAACGTTCTATTTGCCCATTTGCTCTCGAAGTGGCAACTGCATTAAGGATGTGTTTATATGTATACTGTTCACAAAAGACTTGAATTTTGCACTTGTGAAGCTACTACCTCTATCAGTTATAAGACGGGTCGGGGTTCCAAATAGACTTAAATGTTCCTTAAAGACTTTGATCGCTGTCGTACTTTTTGTATCACATACAGCTTTAATGGTTATGAACTTAGTAAAGGAATCAATTATTCCTAGTATATATGTGTTACCTCTCCGTGAGCGAATGAACGGGCCCAAATGATCAGCGTGAATTGTATGAAAGGGAGTATCTACTTTTCGAATAGAATGGAGCATACCTTCCTTACGGCCGCCCGGGACCTTATGATGTGCGCACTCTAAACATGCAGACACATATTTCTTCGTGAATTTACGCATTTTTGAGAACCAGAATGTTTCACGAATTCGGCTTAGAGTTTTCTCATACCCGAAATGGCCTACCTCGTCATGATTCATTCTCAAGATCTGCCATCTAACTGACCTTGGGACTACCCACTTAATGCTACCGTCTACAAATCTATATACATAATTACCCTTTAACTGATAGTTTTTGTATATATCTGCTATAAAACTAGTATCCTTATCACGCAGAATGTCTCTAATCCGAACTATCTCCTCGTCGTTACTTTGTACAGTTGCAACCCAGTCCCCGGTGTCAATAATCAAAACATCAAGAGCATGAGCTTCATCATCGCCTATGACTGGCTCAGTTACAGGAGCGACGGCTGAGAGCATCTACGTGGGTCATGCGTGTCCCAGCTCTATATTCAATTTGACAATCGTATTTCTGGAACTGTACCCACCAACGAGCTATTCTAGGTATCAGGTCCCGTTTTGAGAGGGTCGTACGCAGGGCATTACAGTCGGTGACAATTTTAAATTTTAAGCCTAGTAGATAGACACGAAATCGTTTTAAGGATGCAATTACTGCTAAGGTTTCCAATTCGAATGAATGTAATTTTTGTTCATCTTTAGCTGTCTTGCGACTGTAATACGCTACGGGTCTGAATGCACTATCACTGTGTTTCTGCATTAAAATACCGGCAACTCCTACCTTTGAGGCGTCAGTGTGTAACTCTGTCTCTAAATTTGGGTCGTATAATGCTAGAATTGGACGTTCGGCCAACTTCTGCTTCAAATTTTCAAAAGCCCTAAGGTGTTCATTGTTCCAATTCCACGTAAAGTTTGACCTTAGAAGATCTGTTAGGGGGCGGGCAATTATAGCGAAGTCTTTCACAAAGCGCCTGAAGAAACTCGCGAGACCAATAAAATGTCTAACCTCATGAGTGTTTTTGGGTACCGGGAAGTCTGCCACGGCATGAATTTTACGCGATCCTGGTCGTATACCCTGACCACTCACTTGGAATCCGAGGAAGTCTATTTCCTTGAAAAAGAAGTTGCACTTCTTCAGTTTGAGGGTTAGCCCTGCTTCAAAAAGTAATTGAAGAACCTTTTCTAATCGCTTGAGGCCTTCTTCAAAAGATCTAGCCGGGATAAGGACGTCGTCCGTGAAAATTATTGCAAAGTCGACTTTGTATTTAGACAAGATTTTATTTATGGCTCTTTGAAATACCGACGGAGCATTTGCCAAACCAAAAGGCATGCGCTTGAATTGATATTGACCATCGGGTGTCACAAATGCAGTCTGTCAGTCCTGGGACCTCTCTGCTATGTGCGCGTGCGACTGTGCGACACAAACAACCTACTAAGGTGCGCGGTGACAAGCAACTTAATGTGCATTAAACTACTATTTTAACCTTTCTGTGAATCATAATATTCTAAAACAATGTCCACGCCACGCACACCTCCAAAAACTTCGAGAACACTAATTAAAAACAAGAACCAAATAAATACAAACTCTTTCCGAACCAGATATAAACACCGCCATAGCAATTAGCGATTACGTGAATACTAGTAGACAAAGTCATAAACGTTTGCGTCAGGATAGCTCGCCTCGCGAAGTGTCACTCTCGTCGCCGGACCTCCGCGAACACCAAGCTTCTTGGATAAATGACCAGGAAAAGGGGTTATCCAAGTTTCTAGCGGACCAAGCGGCTATGATGGCAAAAATGGTGTCAGATATTGCTGAAATCAAGACACATAACAGCCAGATAAAAGCATCTAGCGTAGACATTCAAAAGAAAAACGAGGAAATTATTCAATCTATGATTTTTATGAATAAGCAATTCGACGAAATGAAAATAGAATTAGATAACCTGAGGAAAGAGCGCCATGACCAGCAAAAATATATCGAAAGTCTAGAACAAAAGATAATTGACTTACAACATAAATCCAGGTCATCTGGGATTGAACTGCGAACCATCCCGGTTGAACAGTTGGAAACCTCTGACAGCCTATTTAAGTCGGTGAAAAATATCGGCGAAGCTGTAGGAGTTCATATAAAACAAGAAGAATTGCGTGATCTATACCGTCTCCCGGCCAAGTCCAACAGCGCCATCTCTCCGCGGCCGATTATTGCTGAGTTCACCACGGTACTCACGCAGCAAAAGTTTTTGACTGCTGTACGTTCGTTCAATTCTGGTAAGAAGAAGGAGGAGAAATTAAACACACTAATTATTGGTGCATCCGCCGAACGCCAACCCGTGTATGTCGCGGAGCAGCTTACAGCCAGTGCAAAGAAGCTATTCTACCAAGCCAGGGAGTTTGCAAAGAATAACTCCTACAAATATTGCTGGACCTCTAACGGTTTAATTTTCTTGCGTAAAAAAGAAGGCGACAATCGTTTAATAATAACCTCAGAAAAAAGTCTCAAAGCACTGACACTTACGCAAAAGTGACGACATTGTAAGCTCATTTTGAAAATAATCTGGTGTCCTTGTATGATAGCATTTGTTCCACTTATATGTACCATATTCATTTATTCTTACTTATTTTTTAATCACATAATTGTCGTCTACTATATAGAACTCATTGGTCTATTTACATTCCCTACCCATAAAATAAACCCGTGGAACAATTATACCGCATATTGTCACTGTATAATACTTGTATGTACTCCTATTGCAAACATTCCGGGTAAACTGAATCTCCTCAATATTTTGTATATAATTTGTTGCTATGTAAACTATTCAGTTAATGTTATGGATACAACTATTGTACCAAACCTTCTACGTAATCATCACTTATTTTGCGACCACTATTTTCTCAACAAAATATTTAGTTTATCACATTATTTCTGCTCATATTATAGTTTTATTACCTATGTTTTAACTACTTTAATTCACTTTTTAAATTACCTGGTTGGCTTGCGTAACACAAGAACACATACACTACCACCTACCTACTTATACAGATCTCACTTCATCTTACCTTACCAACACATACAATCACGTCATTTTCCTTACACTACTAAAACCTGTACACAAATATATCTAGCTCACACACACACACACAAACCTAACATTATGCTGAGATATCCTGTCCATGGGGTTTCCTCGTCAATGCAACCAACCGTGCACTTAAACATAACAATATCCCACCTACCGTATCTAACTGATTGTAAACACATTAATAACTTTCCATCATATACAAAATAACATGCACTGCATAGATGCAGTCTCAGTTTCGGAGTCGTCTGCTTGCGATTTAGATAGTTGCATACCAAAAAACATTGTTCTCAGCCAATCGCTCAAAATCCTGAACCAAAATATTAGGAGTATTTCAAAGAATATGCCAGGCCTACATACTATTTTAGCAAGAACTAAAGTAAATTGGGACATAATTACTCTAACTGAATGTTGGCTGCGTAACTCACCTAAAATCCCTGAACTTACAGGCTATGATTGCTTCGCGACCTCGAAGAATCACACTCAAAACGAAGGGGTAGTTGTTTTCGTCCGCAAAGAACTCAAAGCCACTGTAGAGGAACCAACCTTCTCGGATGCAAACTGTATACTTACAAAAATTGACTATAAGACGGTCCTAATGTCCATATATCGACCACCAGGCTACAAAGATATTACAAACTTCATAAATTCACTAGACACTTTGCTGGCAAATGTATCATCTTACACTAACATCATCATCACAGGAAACATTAACATAAATATTCATGAGCATTCGCACGACACCAACAAACACACTTACCTTGATCTTCTAGCCTCACACGGACTGTTGACTGCTCACACCCTTTTATTTTTTTTTTTTTGTTTTCGGGGGGAAACCTTCAAATGGCACCCGACCCCCGAGGAATGAGGTCGGGTAGTGTGGGATTTATGCCTCACTAAAACCACCCCGGTGATCACCATCTGCGCCTAGGGGTGGTCCCGGTTCCTCTTAAAAGACTAATTCCGGAACCCTCCCTGCGCAACGCCTGTAAGGCACATCCCAGGGGAGACTAAGTGGGCCTCTCCTAAACGTCCTATGCACGGCAGCATGTGACCACTATGCCACCGTCTTCCCTGGGGTTACTTAGTGGGCAGGCAGAGTCCCCGCTCTGTGTGCCCGCGACCCCAAAGGTCCACCTACCTCAATATGTAGGCGGGTTTCGGCGTTTTAAGCGTCAAGGTGGTTGTCTCCCCGACGCCTCCTTCTCCGAGCAGGATCAGCCCTCTCTCGATCCCGTTCGGCGGATTCCTTCTTGGCCATCACGGTCTCACAGAAGGAAGCGGATTGCTCACACCCTACCCACGCGGCTAAGTGCCTGTCTCGATCATGTACTATTAAAAACCCAGTTTCCTGCAGTAACCCAAATAGCGCACTCAGCACTAACTGATCATGAGACAGTTTTACTCTTCTTAGCAAAACATGCCACTGGAAAAGTCTAACGTAAAACTGTAGTTAAAATAGATTATGAGCAGTTAGATGCTGATCTTGAAATACTCGATTTTAGTCCAGTATATAATACCCAGGATGTCAATAAAGCGGCCGAGATAATGACTAACCTGATCATAAATGCAGTAGAGTCAAACTCTAAAAAGTAAGGGTTCCAAATCGCAAAGTTATCATTAAACCATGGATTACGCCCGGTCTACTTAGATGCATGCGGCATAGAGACAATTTCCACAAACAACTTAAAAAGGCACCTACTAACGAGATACTTAAATTAACTTTTACCAGATATCGTAACTACTGCAACGGATTACTCAGAAAAATTAAATCGGACTATGAAAAATCGCAATTATTTAACGCAGGCAAGAACATTAAACAAATATGGACAGTCATAAATGATATCACTAATAGAACCAAAAAGGACGATTATGTATCTAATCTCCTAACCTTATCTAATACGCTAGAGGCTTCAGTGAACAAAATCAATCAATATTTCGCGGGAGTAGGCAAAGGACTAGCCGAGAAAATTACCACAGCTGTTGAAACCATAGAACCCACTACCACCCAAAGCAACTGTTCGCAATCAATGGGTATGCTTCCTACTGATGGAGATGAAATTACCCAATTATTGACCTCCTTACGCGATAACTGTGCGGTAGGTTATGATGGGATTTCCAGCAATCTCCTCAAAAAACACAGAGCCATAGTTGTACCTCCTCTAATTTATATCTGTAACCTCGCGCTTGCCACCGGTAAATTTCCCAATACGTTTAAAAAGGCAATTATTCATCCAATATATAAAGCGGGGGATAGAAGTCGTGTCTCTACTTACAGACCTATAGCTGTACTTTCTTCAATGTCAAAAATACTGGAACGGATCTTGAATAAAAGACTAACAAAATATTTAGAAGAAAACCAACTATTGTCACCGTCAACGTATGGATTCCGATCTGGCAAGTCAACATCAGATGCAGTTCACGATCTAACCAATCATGTGGTTATCAACCTGGATGCTGGACAGAAAGTCTTAGGTATATTCCTAGATCTAGCTAAAGCATTCGACACGATTTCTATCCCCACTCTGATTAAAAAGATGGAACGTATGGGAATAAGAGGTTTGCAACTCAAAATCTTTGAAGACTACTTGACCGAGCATACACAGAGAGTAAAAGTTGGGGAATTCTTAAGTGATGAGTGCACGCTGACCTACGGCACGCCCCAGGGCAGTGTCTTGGGTCCGACTCTCTTCCTCATCTATATTAACGACCTGTGTATGCTTAGCCTCCCTAGGGGTAAAATTTTAGCATTTGCAGATAACACTGCCCTCTTATTCAGTGCTGGAACCTGGAGGGAAGTTTACACGTATGCTCAATCGGGTTTTAATATGGTATCAAATTGGCTGAAAACTAATATCCTTACTTTAAACTCGGATAAAACAAACTACGTTAATTTTAGGCTAAAAAATGAAGACCAAAAACGGTTCCCAATACCACACTCTATCGTTGCTCACTATTGCACAACAACATCTGCTAACTTCTGCACTTGCGCATCACTTGCAAATGCTGAAAAAAAAATTGGTTGCCTGTAAAGTCGGTATACGGGCGAAAGTATTACGTGACAACGACTTTGAGTGGTAAAATAATTTTAATGTGAATATTCATTCGTATAGTAGGAAGAAGGATGAAATAATAGTAACAATTTAAAACATTTATTTATACAAAGAATTATATTTAAAACATTAATTCTCGCACTGAATTTCATATTAACAAAATTTTATTTTTACCTTTACACATACATACGTATTTATATACAAATATACATACAATAACTTGCAATACATTTGCCTATCTCTCTCACTTGCTCTTAGGCGGGCTAACTGTGCTCGAGTGGAAGGGACGCGTGCCTTTCACTTTTTATTTATGTCTGTCTCTCTCGCTCTTAGGCGGGCTAACCATGCCCGAGTGGAAGGGACGCGTGCCTCTCACTCGCTCTCATTGTGAGCGCATAGGTAACGTGAGCGGGGCGCGTAACGCAGTTTCTTGAAGTGTCTCCCGGCAAACCAATTTATAAGACGTTGTCACGTCAATAAAATACTTGGGAGTCATCATTGACAGCAATCTGCGGTTCCAAGAACACATACATACATTGAGCAGCAGATTACGCAAGTTAATATACATATTTAAGACGCTTAGACATGTGGCGGACGTTAACCTACTAAAAACTGTTTACTTTGCACTTGTCTAGTCTTTGTTAACTTACTGCATCACGTCTTGGGGTGGGGCCTCAAAAACTATCATGATTGAACTTGAGAGGGCTCAGCGAGCTGTTCTTAAAGTGTCTTGTTTCAAGTCTTATCGCTATGCCTCGTCACAATTGTACAAAGAATCGAAAGTTTTAACGGTCCGCCAACTATTTATTTTTACATTCTAAATTAGGTGGAACCTGCATATACACTTTATCATCAAGATAGCCATTTAAGAAAGCAGTGCTTACATCAAGATGGGAAATTTTAAATTTTAGTTAATCACATAAAGCAAATAGCAACCTTAACGTTGAGAATCTTAACACAGGTGAGTATTGTGGTGTCTGTAATTGTAAGTATTTTGTAATACTAAACTGGCAACATTGTGCTCGGTAGTTGCTGGTTAATCCGACTGGCAACACTGTGGGTGCGCGGTGATGTAGCTCCGTCAGTCTGTCAATATACGACCTATATGCAAGTTGTTTCTGGTTTCATTTTGTTATCCAAGTACTCTTCAGTGGCGACGAGCAGTATCGAATCACACGTTAAAAAAAAAAATAAAATAAACAAGTAGTGTTGCTTGCAAAATGTCAATCGGGAAGATTACAGAATTTAAAGTGAATAATGACGATTGGAAGTTGTATGTAGAACGCTTAGAACAATACTTCTTAGTGAACAAAATACCGGTGGATTTACAAGTACCTACATTGATCACTGTGATGGGAGCAGAATCTTACGAACTCTTGGTCAATTTATGTACTCCTGACAAACCTAAAAACAAAACATTCACGCAGATTACAGATATTATGGAAAAACATCTGCAACCCAAACCTAGTGAGTTGGCTGAACGTTACAAATTTAGACATCGGAAACAAAAGGAGGGTGAAACTATTTCGGAGTATACCGCAGTTTTGAAGAAAATGTCCAAGACCTGTGAATTTGCAGCTTGGTTAGAAGAAAGTTTAAGAGACCAGTTAGTTTGCGGCATAACTAATGAAACAATCAGACAAAGATTATTCGCCGAAAGTAAGTTGGATTTCGGCAAGGCGTATAAGTTGGCAGTTAGTATGGAGGCGGCTAAAAGACGCTGCAGAAGTGGTCAGACAAGGAGGGTCGGCGAGCGAAACAGCGGCAGCAGCGGCGGTGACGTGCCAGGCGATGTCGGCTACGAAGGCATCTCGGTGGCGGCACCGGGCACCGACGGCGGCGGGGACACGTGGAGCGCGCGTCGTTAGCGGAGTGGCGCGGGAGGATACCGCGTACGCCGCGGGGAGGCGAGGCCCGCGCGCATCGACAGCGCCCGCGCCTGCTCGGCTGGGTGAGCGTGCGCAGCAGCAGTGTCAAGTATGCGGCGCGGGTCATGACGCAGCCACGTGCAGGTTTGCACGTTACGTTTGCCGAGTATGTAACCGAGTAGGACATCTGCGACGCGTATGCCCGAATTTAGCGAGACACTTCAATGTCGACATTGATCAATTGAAGGAAGAAAAATCAAGTGAAAGTATGGAAAGTGACGAGATAATTTTTATCGATGTTTGCAAGTTATCCGCTATAGAATGTAAACCTGTGTATCTAGAATTAAATGTTAATGGTAAAAATATTTAAAATGGAATGTGACACAGGTAGTGCTATCTCATGCATAAGTTGGGAATGTTACATAAGATTATTTAAAAATTTAACTCTAAAGAATAGTCAGTTAACACTTAGATATTATACGGGGGAGCTAGTTAAACCCCTTGGAGTAATATTACCTACTGTTAAGTACAAAGATATGTGCAAGACATTAGAGTTATTTGTTGTGGAAAATGGGAAGACTATTCTTTTGGGACGGCAATGGATGGCCGAATTAAAAATGCAATTACCCATAGTAAATTATGAATGTAACAATGTGACCATGTATAAGAATGACGTGTTCGATTTGCATGCTTTCAGTTCCAAATACTCTGAGGTGTTTGCGGACGGTCTGGGCCGATTCACCGGTGGCAGGGTGAGCGTGCATGTGCACGAGGGCGCGCGGCCGGTGTTCATGCGCGCGCGCCCGCTGGCCTACGCGTTGCGCGAGCCTGTTGAGAGCGCGCTGGCCCAGCTGCAGCTCGACGGCATTCTCTCACCGGTGGAGCGTTCGGACTGGGCGACCCCAATCGTACCGGTCGTCAAGAAGGACGGTAACATTAGAATTTGTGCAGATTATAAATTGACACTGAATAAAGTTATAGAAGTTGACCGTTATCCGCTGCCTAGGGTGGAAGAGTTGCTGCTTCGGTTAAGGGGAGGTGAACACTTTAGTAAAATTGATTTATCCCAGGCGTACGCTCAGTTTGAGCTAGATGACACTAGGAAATATACAGTGATTAATACCCACAAAGGTTTATTTATGTATAATCGGCTAGTTTATGGGCTTTCGTCAAGTCCAGGTATTTTTCAAAGACGTTTAGAGCAATTGTTTGTGGATATACCACAAGTACGTATTTTCTTGGATGATATTATTATCACGGGATCTACTAAACAGTCTCACATACAAAATTTATGTAAGGTGTTTGATCGTTTAAAGAAATATGGCCTGAGGGTAAAGAAAGAAAAATGTGTATTCTTTGCTGAGTCAGTTGATTATTTAGGGCATACAATTAGTAAGGATGGCGTTCATACGAGTCCAGATAAGGTTAAGGCTATAGTTAAAACACCAGCGCCTACGAACATCTCCGAGTTGAGAGCTTTCATCGGTATGGTCATGTACTATGGCAAGTTCATTAAGAATGTTAGTACAGTTTTAGCACCACTTTATAACCTACTCAGAGCGGGTGTTCAGTACAATTGGAGTAAGGAGTGTCAAGATGCATTCAGTAAAGTTAAATATCTATTAACTAGTAGTGAAGTTTTAATGCATTATACACCAGAATTACCAATAATATTGACGACAGATGCGAGTAGCGTAGGTATAGGTGCAGTGATATCGCACACGTCATCGCGCGGCGAGCGGCCAGTGGCGTACGCGTCGCGCTCGCTGACGCAGGCCGAGCGCGCCTACTCACAGATAGACAGAGAGGCACTCGCTATTGTTTTCGGAATTCGGAAATTCCACCAGTATATATATGGGCGCAAGTTTATATTGAGAACTGATCATAAACCTTTGACTTACATTTTTGGAAATAAGGCAGGGATTCCGATAATGGCCGCGTCCAGATTACAACGTTGGGCGGTCCTATTAGCGGGCTATAACTATGATATTGACTGTGCGGACGCGTTGTCTCGGTTGCCATGTACAGATGTTAATAATGTAGGAATGCGGAATGAAAACACTTATGTTAATTTTGTAGAAAAATTTCTACCAATTACTAGTAAAGATGTTAAGGAAGCAACAGCTCGCGATAAGGTCCTTAGTAGAATATTGGGGTATACTCAATCCGGGTGGCCTATAACTTGTTCGGATGAATTGATTCAACCCTATTTTAAAAGACGTAATGAATTATACACGGAATGTGGATGCTTAATGTGGGGTTACCGTATGGTCATGCCCTTTTCACTACAAAGTAGTGTATTAAAACAACTCCACAGTAGTCACATGGGCATAGTCAAGACAAAGAGCCTAGCTCGTAGTTACGTGTGGTGGCCTAACATAGACGGGGCAGTAGAAACGATGTGCAAGCAGTGCGAGACTTGCGCGGCGGAGGCGGACGCCCCCCGGCGGGCTCCGATACAACCGTGGCCATATCACACGCGCCCCTGGAGCAGGCTTCACATTGATTTCCTAGGCCCATACAAGGGTTTAACATTTCTCGTAATAATTGATTCTACCTCCAAGTGGATAGAAGTATTTGAGATGAAACGTACTAATAATAATAATAATATTTATTTGCTCAAAACATGGTATAACAGGTCTTACAGATAGCAATAGTACAAACATGTTTTGCCAAGCTTAGACTCAGCACGCAAATTAGAATACAAAATAAGAAAAAAGTAAAAAAAAAGTACTCAACATTTCGTGTCAAAAAACTGTTTTAGACTATAGAAGTTATGACTAATGCTTATAATGTTATAAAAGTGTTAAGATCTACATTCGCGAGGTTTGGTTTACCGGAAGAATTAGTTTCCGATCAGGGCCCACCATTTACCAGTACAGAATTTAAAAATTTCCTAAGAAATGACGGTATCAAACAAAATTTTTCACCTGTCTACCACCCGTCCTCAAACGGAGCAGCAGAGAACGCAGTAAAGTTATGCAAACGAGCTATCAAGAAAGCGTATAGGGATCAGGTAGATATTGATACGGCTTTACAAACTTTCCTATTAGCATACCGCAATACGGTGCATAGTACAACCGGTGAAACTCCAGCCATGCTTTTGCAAAGGCGGACATTACGCTCAAGGCTAGATTTGTTGCGTACTGATGGTGTTGTCAAAGACAGAGTACACGAAGCCCAGAGACGTCAAATAGAATACGCTGGTGGTACTCCACGGGATTTCAAAGAAGGGGATTCAGTTTGGGCTCGAGAGTATGGCTCTGGAGATAAGTGGGTGAAGGGCGCCGTACGAGGTGTGGACAGTTTGCGCAGGTATTCAGTAGTGGCGGATAGCGGTCAATCTTATAAAAGACACATAGATCAAATTCGTCGTAGGTCTCGATTTTCTGATGTTACCTGTCCGGAAGGAGATGATGAGAGTCAGCAGGCTGATGATAGTCAGCGGGGTGAAGAGAATGTTGTCGAGCCGCTAAATAAGGGGGTTTGCCAGACACTAATGAAGAGGCAGGAAATATTAACCAGGGCGATGAAGGCAGTGTTCCTTCAGAACAGTCCTCGCCTAAATTGCTATCGCCATCTGTGTCACCCGTGAGTCGTCCCAGACGGACACGGAAACCAGTGAAGAGATTTGTCCCATAACAATACAACTATCATTTCTAAAATTTTTCAGGTTTGCTTAGGTATAATTATATGCTTATAATTATTTGCTTAGATATAATTAGGATTACTTTTAAACTTGTGTTAATTTTTAATTGTTAGATGTAGTGAACATTGGATGTACTTACTTATAAGTTACTTAGTTATAAGTTAAGCTGTTGACCCTAAGTCTAGTATAGTGGTGGAGGTGTGGTGTCTGTAATTGTAAGTATTTTGTAATACTAAACTGGCAACATTGTGCTCGGTAGTTGCTGGTTAATCCGACTGGCAACACTGTGGGTGCGCGGTGATGTAGCTCCGTCAGTCTGTCAATATACGACCTATATGCAAGTTGTTTCTGGTTTCATTTTGTTATCCAAGTACTCTTCAAGTATGTTTCTCTAAAGTCCACTCCTTTCACTTGGGTGAAACCCTTGGCCAATAAACGGGCCCGATATCTCACTTTGTTATCACTTTCAAATTTTCTTTTAAAAACCCACTTGCACTTAACCACTCTATCTGCTTCCTTATTTGACACTATTTCCCAGGCTTGGTTTTCTTCGAAGGCACGTAACTCTTGCCTGTTTCCATATTTCACTTTCAGGACCTGTAGTTGCCTCCTCATAAATGAGATCTTCATCGCAAGCCCCTAACTCGTCCACAACACAGAGGTTAGATATGTCATACCTCTCAACTAGTCTTCTGACACGCTTGCTAGTTATGGGTTCTTTTCCTGCATTCAAATCATTTTCTTCTCCACACAATGTATGGTAGGAGTCATCTGACATCAATTCTGAACTAGATGTGTCATTTATGTAAGTAGGATCATCTCCACTCGACATGGTATCATTAACCTCACTTGTTTCTTCTTCTTCTGACAGTTGATCCTACTCTTCATTTTTTTCTTGTGCTACAATCTGACCCATCTTGCAATCTTTTTCATTCTTTTCCATTATAGTCACATCTCGGCTAGTAGTAACTTTTTTTGTTTCAGGGTTGTATAATCTATACCCTTTAATATTGTCGAGATAGCCTACTAGAATGGATTTCAAGGCTTTCTTATCCCACTTTTGTCTCTTAATCTTAGGCACATGCACCATTACAGGACTGCCAAAAACCCTCACATGGCTAAGGTCAGGCTTTATTCCTGTCCATTTCTGAAATGGTGTCATTTCTCCTAGACCAGAAGCCGGCGACCTATTTTTCAGATAAACTGCCGTATTGACTGCCTCTGCCCAGAAACTTTTATTTAGTTCAGCCTCAAAGAGTAAACATCTTGAACGTTCGACCACTGTCCTATTAAACCTCTCACATAGGCCGTTTTGTTCGGGAGTGTAGGGATTTGTCTTTTGATGGATAAATACCCTTTGATTTCAAGTAGTCTTCCATGTGTTGTGAGCAGAATTCTCCTCCATTATCTGTGCTCAAATTTTTAATTCTGTTTCCAGTTTGTTTTTCACCCATATTTTGAAATTCTTTGAAGAACATAAGAACTTGATTTTTCTCTTTCAGGAAATATACGAATGCCATTCGGCTAGCATCATCTACCAAAAGCAAAAAATACTTGGCATGGCCCAATGATTTTGTCTCCATGGGCCCGCATAAGTCAGAATGGACAACTTCTAATAATGTTTCACTTCTTCTGTGTGAAGATGAGAATGGTAAACGAGCCTGTTTGGCCTCACAACATACTTCACAGTTTGACTTGGTTATGTCAGCCTTCTCTGTATAGGTTATTCCCTTTACTGCTCCATTTTTCATTTTCTCAAGGTCGATACTGTTGATATGCGCTAGTCTTCTATGCCATCGCCTTGCGTCTACTGTGTGAATTGTTGCTGCTGCAAGCACCTTCTCTGACCTCACTGTATTCAATTTGTACACTCCATTTTGTAAATCTGCTACTCCTATTAGCACATTCTGTTGATTACGGATGTAACAAACATTTTCGCCAAACAATACTTTGTTTCCGTTAGCTATCAACTTGCTCACTGATAACAAATTAGTAGTAAGGTTAGGAATGCACAAAATATTTCTAACAGGTATGTGAAACCGAGATTCATTCACACACGTCACGATCTGTGTATCTCCTGTACACATTACTGGCATTGATGATTTATTAGCAACAACTATTTCTTTTATGTCCTGTACTGGTCGGATCTCTAATAAACTCTCCCGCTTCGCCGTCATATGCACACTCGCTCCACTGTCAATATACCAATCATCTATGCTGAAATTTCTATTTAAGAAAGCGACACTAAAAGCACCCGCTTTTATTTTATTTGGGCATTGGTTTTTGTAGTGTCCAATTTTCTTACAGTTGTAGCATTTGATTTGTTTACAAGTTATCCCTTTTGTATTCGATGATGACATTGACATTTGTTTTGACTTGACGTGTGCAGTGCTGCCAACCTTTGGCTTGCCAGACCATAGCGCTGATTCTCCTCCACTGCTGCCAACATCAAAACTCATATCGAGAAGTTTTGTTTTGATGACGTCAGAGCTAGCCGATAATCCGGAATGTTCTAGAGCCATCACTATCGGTGAAAATTTATCCGGTAAACTCGCTAATAGCAGAGACCCAACCTATTCGTCACTGATTTCGAAACCCGTATTTTTCAATCGCTGAGCTGTTTCCACTATTTGAGACACGTAACTTGTCATTGTTTCACAATTTTCCAGGCGAATGTTGCTCAATGTCCGTAATAAACTTATTCTTCTGGAGAATCCTGTGTCATCAAATAATTGCTTCAATTTATCCCAAACCGACGTAATTGTAGTTTCATTTTTAATATGAACGTATAATGATGGATCGATGGTCATTATTAGTTTCGCTTTTGCTTTTCTTTGTTCAGCTTCGGTGATCGTTGGCAATATGGCGTCCATATCGATGCCCTCCAGCACAAGAAAATTTTTCACTGTGAATGACCAATCTTCATAATTTTCACGCCCCTTTAGTTTTGGTACATTCACTATGTATCCCGCGGTAGACATAATGGAAAATTATGAATAAAAATGAATTACTTTGATTAAAAATCTGGGCCCATAACCTGATAAAAAACACGTTAGTTGTTGCGACAAGACTGACTTTAATCATAGACAAACATACATAGACATATAGATAATTAGTTAAGTATATGCTTATGCTAGGTGACATCTAAATAAATTATTTTGATATTATTTCAACAAAACCATGTTATGCAGCTTAAAGACAGGAGGTTCAGTGAAGAACATGTCAATACAAATGGTATAAATATAGAAATATACATAAGCTAGCCTTTCAGTCGATGACAGATTTTATTAAAATAATGAAGAACAACCATGTGATGTATTTCTCTCAATTATTTTTGAGGTATCAAGCGCTATTATTAGAGTTTGGCGATCAAGAGCTAGACCTTGAAGATATACAAGACTACCGACCGGAAATGCTGAAAAAAAAATTAATTAAAATATTCGGTGATCAACTTACAATTGAAGCATCCACTGGACCGCGTAACCAAAAAATAGTATACAAAACTGACGTTGATGTTTCAGTCATGGCCAATAATACTAAATTTTTGGAAACGAAAAATTAAAAAAAAATTTGAAGATGAGGCTTATTCTTTGAGAAAGTGTATAAAAGATATCAAATCTAATCCACTTCCTACGCATATAACTGCCAACGATATAATTCGTGGGGAATGTGAGATTCCACAAAAATTATTTGATTTCATACAAAATATCAGCGCAGGACCTAACATCTCACAAAAAGATTGCAACAAAATTAAAATATCATCAATATGCAGCGATATAATTTATGCAGTTACTAAGGGTAGATGTAAACCAGCAAATAATTTAACCTTTTTTTTTTAATTGACGCTCAAGGAATGCATTTACGCACCATACCACGAAGGGCGTGTGTGGGACTCGCCCAGCCGAAGCTGGGAATACCCACTAAAAACCACAGCGGTACTCCGGCGTCGCCTTGGTGGCGGGGGACTGGTAAAAAGCGGAGCTTTGGCTACCGGCAATATGCCCGCCGAATACGGCGGGCCCTCATTTGCCCCACCGCACGGTGGGGCCGTGGTCAGCCACCCTCGTGGTAAGCGACGCAAGGCGGGCGCGGGGACCCCCGAGCCTCACGCCCGCCGCTCACCTCAGGGAGGGAGAAAGTGGGCAAACACCTGCCTTCTCCTGCCTCTGCGCCGCCTGCGGAGCGCCGGAGCGAGGGGATCCTCCTCTCGCTCGCGCTCCGCGGCCTCCTTTTGCGAGGACGTGATGTCGCAGAAGGAGGCCGCGGAGCGCGAGCGATCAGCATCATCGCCGCCCAGGTCTCCTCGCTTCCCACCATCGCTCTGACGATGGCGGGCAGCGAGAGGTCCCCTCCAACCGCTGCGACAAGATCGCGGCGCGGCACAGCCCACGACGGGCACACCGCGAGGGTGTGTTACGCGGCGGAACGTGATGTCGCAGAAGGAGGCCACGGAGCGCGAGCGAGAGGAGGATCCCCTCGCTCCGGCGCTCCGCAACCATGACACGACGGTGCCTCCTCTCAACCTATCCGGTGCAGGCACCTGCCGAAGCAGCCGTGACCGGAGAGCACCTGCACCAAACGGAAGGAGAGGAACCCGTGACGCCTGTCGAGCCAGTCCTTCAGGACCGGCCCGATGGCGTCGAAGGTACGTCGGCAGAAGACGGCAGAGGCGGGGTCCTGCGTCCAATGTTGGACGATGGCGTCCGTCGCCTCCCGCCGGACGGCCTCCCTCACCTCTGGGGCCGGACGCTCGCCCAACGCCCTGCGCTCCGCCGTCCACTCGTACACTCTGGCGAGCACCCACGCCTCGAGCTCCCAAGGCGGGGTGCCCGCCAGAGCGCACGCCGCTGCGAAGCCCACCGTGCGGTAGGCCCGCGCTGCGCGCTGATGGCCCTTTGGGGCGCCCGAAGAGCGGTGGCGTTCTCCCTCCTATGGAGGGAGTCCGCCCAAATGGGGGCCCCATAAAGGGCCATACTCCTCAGTATGCCGGCGTATAGACGCTGGCACCGCATGCTTGGCCCTCCCATGTTCGGAATAAGCCATAAGAGGGCGTCCGCAGCTTTCAGCAGGCGCGTCGTCATATTACAATATATTTAACAATGTCCATACATATTTTAAGGTTGTTGCAGATTTGTTTATTGTCAAGGTGGTAGCCCGTAGACATTTGTAGTCTATGATCTATATGCAACGTCTATGAGTGTCTATGTTAAAAGTGTAACGAAAACAATTCTAGAACATAAAAAAACAGCTTGATAAGTAATAAACTTCTTTTCTTTCAAAATAACTTTAGGTTATGGGCCCAGGCACATAATTCTGCATTGCGAGCTACTTATTTTCAAGAAAAGGTTCGAAGTTAGCAGTGACTCTGGAGAAAAAGAAAGTGAGGTTAAGTCTCACGGCAACGCGGCATCTACGGCGTCTTTTGTCGTACATAGTCAGCGAAGGGAAAACTTGTTCTTTAAAACTCCTAAGTAGTGAGCGAACAAGGCAGGAATATGGAGAGTAACAATGTGAACGTGATCAAGCTGGAAGGTTCTAGAAACTGGAATGTTTGGAAATTTCAAACTATGGTATGTTGAGGGGACAAGGTTTGCTGGATGTTGTGGAGAGAAAATGTGTAAAACCTGAAACGGCGGCTGAAATAACCATTTGGGAAGGAAAAGATGCTAAGGCACAAACGCTGTTGGTTACACGGATGGCTGAAGAGGCTATGATACACATCATCACATGTACGAGTTCTGCTGAAATGTGGCGCAAACTTCAGAGCGTATATGAACAAAAAACAGAGACTAGTATACACATGGTACAGCAAAGATTCTTTCAGTATAAATACGAAAAGGGCAAAAATATCAATATATTATATAAAATATATAAGGGGAAAAATATCAGTTTTCTTATCCAAGATTCAAGAGATGCGTAATAATTTAAAACAAATGGGCGAAGATATCTCCGATAAATTCGTTATCACGAAGGTGTTAATGTCGTTGCCAGACGAATATAAACATTTTGTATCGGCGTGGGAGTCGGCGCCTGATAATAAGCAAACTATAGATAATTTGGTGGCTCGTTTACTTATTGAAGAAGAAATGGTGAAAGGAAAGTTAGAAGAGTCTCAGCAAACTTCATCTTCTGCGTTCGTGGCGAAAAATAAAAGACAATTAAAGTGTTATAAATGTGACAAAACGGGACATTTTCAAAGTGACTGTAGAAATAATAAAAGTGGCAGTGACGATAACGCAAATAATAATTGTTTCTATTGTGGAAAGCCCGGTCATCTTAAGCGCAGTGTAGGTTTCGTAAACAAAAAGTAAATAAAACGAAGAGCAATGCATTCGTAGTGTCTACTTCGGGTCATGAACAGCATACATCATAAAAACTTTTTTACAAAAAAAAACAACCGACTTCCAAAAACCACTACAAAGTGAAAAATAACTAATTTCGGAAGTCGGTGTCTTTGGTTTTGTATATTAGTTTTTTGACACCGACTTCCGAAATTAGTTATTTTTCACTTTGTAGTGGTTTTTGGAAGTCGGTTGTTTTTTTTGTAAAAACGTTTTTATTTTACACTTTTTAGTTGTTAAAAGTATTATATACTAGCTTTCCGCCCGCGGCTTCGCCCGCGTGGAGTTCGGTTATATCGCGCTTTTTAGGTTTCCCTCGGGATCATCAAATTTTTCCGGGATAAAAGGTAGCCTATGTTCTTTCTCGGGGTCTAAAGATTGTCTGTGCCAAATTTCATCAAAATCGGTTGAGAGGTTTAAGCGGGAAAGCGTAACAGATAGACAGACAGACAGACAGAGTTACTTTCGCATTTATAATATTAGTATGGATTCAGTTGCGTCCGGTCAGACTGGAAGCTGACGCAAATATAGTTGGGAAACGACGTACCTAATTTTGTTTACTTTAATTTTTACCCGTACCTAAGTATTCCCTCAACTGCCTATGGTCTTCATCACCAAATTTACTGCAGACCATTATTTTAACCCAATGTGGGTGCAAAGGTCTCATCAATATAAATGAATGAAGTTCAACCACAAAGTAGCTACTGTAAACCGTTGAGGAGTTCCCGGAACTGGCCTTTGTCTTCATCATGAGAGCTCTTATAACAGTCACAACCTATCTAGGTGTAAAATTTTTGGTCCCATACCTAGGGTGGACTACAAGAAATTTTTGTAAATAATATTAAGTTAGTACTAAGTTATTATATATGTCAAGCTGAGGGAGGAATGTTATATTCTTTAAATGTGGGTGGTTGCATCCACCCACTATGCTCATATAAATATGTGTCGCTTGACAATTAAAGCCAGTGCATATCCAGCTATCGGTTGTTTCACTCGTCCTTACAAACATAACAGCTTATTACATGTACAATTTTTTTGCGTATAGCATGTTACTAGTGCTGCCATCCTGCAGTGACTTTTTCGGAGTTCGATGGCATGAGATTATAACGTTCAAGTGCTTTCTTAGTTTAATAGTTAACGAACTTGGACCGATGACCTGGTGAAGGTCGCGGGAAGCCGATGGATGCGGGCAGCACAAGCCGGTCAGCGTGGACCACCAACAGTAATTTACCAAAAGTAATTTGTATTGAAATTGCAAAAGGCGACATCTGTTAGCCATTATGCCAACCGAACATATTACTGTCACTTAGCTAAATTACTTTAGAGTTGGTTTAGAGTCCGTTATATGTATATGTTTTATATATATATATATCCTCCTACAGAGAGTTTTAAATATATATTTAAAACTCTCTGTAGGACACTTCTGCACTGTGATTGTTATAAATTGCTTTTTTTTTAGCTCGATAAGTCACCTGTCTCCCCAGTTTATTTTTTAAACCACAAATGCAACCTCCCTTCTTCGCACGATTTAAAGGTATAATCAACTGTAGATATTGTCGTTCCGTTTCACTTGTCTCGACAGCTACCTTCGTCCTCCAACCTCTTGACATGGCTTACAGTATTTCCCTAAAACAATAACAATTTTCTTACACACTTGCAACAAGCGATTGTTTTTCACCTTACCCAAATAATAATAAAAACAACTTAAACAAAAGCCGGTTTCATATGATATTTGTGATATATTGCTGTATATGCCTGCACTTTGGTTAAAAAAGTAAAACTAATAACACAAACTCGTAACTATATCTTCACCAACCAACAACAGCTAAGTAATATTATGTGAGTTATCGTAGCTAATAATAGTTATTGTAGGTAGTGGAATATTTTTTGTGAACTAGTAATTCAGTTTCTTTCAAATCTACTGTCATCTTTTTATAATGTCTCTAATATAGAAAACTATCTTCAAAAAAAGTATCATCTTTAAGTGGCGGATCGGTATTTTTACATATTTTTGTTGTCAGCATTCATAACTCACCAATAATCATTTAAAAAAATATTTTGTAAGATATTAGATTTGAACTCGAATCACCTTGAATGCCTATCAAGGCGAGGACCGCTTAGCCATCGAGACACTGTGAACGTTGAAATTAGTAAGTAGTACCTAACAATCATAAGCGGGCAGCAAGTTGTCAAAGTGTATGAGTACAAAAAATACAAACAAAAATATTTATTTCATCCAAACATATAGTAATGGAAATAGTACGTATAAAGACTGTTACTTTCACATTGGTTATGTGTGTTGGTTGTGTGTGTTTTTTGACTACGTAACTGCTTGGTTTTGTCTGTAAAAAAAGGTGACATACCTACCTATTATTTATGTATGCCGCTAAGCTGTTAAAAACATAAAACACGAGATACGAACAGTACATACAGGACTGTTAGCGTCTCATATAACTGTATATATAGGTAGTATACAATTTTCGATACTACGATATATTAGGTAACAGGTACCGGCCAGTTCTTTGTAGTAGTACCATACATACTTTGAACTAATGGGTGTTCAATAACTTGTTTTGCGAATGGTTTCTGGGACCATTTCCCTCACGGTTTTGTTGACGTCACCCCGATGAAGATGTTCCATATTTTCAATATGATGATAATGAAATATGAAGATGGTACTATTGCGGAGCATTTGGATGACGAAGTATTGACATTACTTGGGGATGGACCCAAAGAAGAATCTGCTGTCGAAAAGGGAATCGTTATCTGACAGTTTGAAAACTACTAAAGCTTTTAACAGTTCAATTCAAGATCTGAAATCATAAATGTTGCAAAACAAAAACCTGCCTAAAAATAATAAAACTACATATTCGTCCAACCATTTAAACTGGAAGCGACCACAGCCGAACCGTCAGAATGCGAATCTCAGTACGACATCAACGGGTCATCGGTCTGCGGGCTCTTCATCTACAACTCAACGGAACTAGACATCCCGTAAAACAACGTCATCACGTGCCAGTCCTCATCATGCCATTACAAGAACCAGAGGGGTGGTAGATAATCAGGTAACTAAACCTGCAGGCAGATCACAATACTTTTTACGTGTCTAGCAAGAACTCACAAACGACCTGAATGTACTTTCTTGGGATTAAGTTTATGAAACTTCAGTCTCTACACAAAATGACTACCCTAAAAATAATCCTATTATTATGAACGATTTCTTAAATTTTCAATGAAGCTTTTTTGTCTCGTATTTTCCTGGTAGACAAACCCAATTGTGAGAAAAAGTTTATTTTCAAAAGGCTGAATATATTTATTGAACCTCCTCATTTTAAAATGGAGGATCTACGAACTATATTAAAAACAGTTACTCCAAATTGTTATCTAGCTTCTGTTCATCTGAAAGATGCTTAATTTCTTCCTTCTGTACTGAGTACGAGTATAAAAAATACTTACGATTGGAAGTCAATAGTAATTGCTATGGGTGTAATTGACTATCATTCGGTCTTAATACTTGTCCTCTAGTATTCACAAAGATCATGAAACCTGTCATGAGACACTTATAGTTACATGGTTAGTTGCCTACGATTTATATATGTAAGATGATATTCTGTGTATCGACAGCTCACTTAGCAAATGTAAACAAAATGTAAATTAAACGATATACTTCTTAAATAACTTAGGGTTCATAATTAATTATGATAAAAGTTCCATGATCCCTAAGCAAAACAGCAAATTTTTGGGCTTTGAATTAGACGTGAAGAGATTTGTGTTAAACTATCAGAAGAAAAACTTCTTTAAAATAATTAAGTAAATAGAAAACGAGCAAGATTTGAAAAAGCGTAAAATTCTAAAATTTGCTAAATTCATAATAGGATTATTAATATTAACAGGTTCACTGTCCAGGCTCCAGAGTAGGAATGGTCCATAAGTCCAGTTATGTTTTTATTTAAAGTCAGTTTATTTGTGATTAAAATGTATGCATGTATGTGTTACAAAATTTTTATATTCTACTGAAATAGTTTTTTTTTAACACAGACCACATATGGTCTGTGGATTCGTAGCGCTTCCAGGATGGTTAAAATTACCTCGTGAGTCCACAGACCCTATGTGGTCTGCGCATACTTTCCTTTTTATTCCGTTTTTTTATCATTTAATAAAACGAATGTTGGAACTTTTTTTTCTAAATTGGCTGAAGTATTAGACAGATATAAAATTTCTCTGTCACGCATATGGAATGTAGACGAGACAGGTATCACAACAATGCAGAAACCTAGGAAAATTTTGGCTCTGAAAGGATCTAAGCAAGTTGGCTCCATTACATCAGCGGAGAGAGGGACTGTCGTCACTCTCTGCGTAGCAGTAAATGCCGTCGGAAACTCGGTACCATGTATGTTTATATTTCCCCGAATTAAATATAGAGAATATTTTGTTCGCGATGGACCACCAGGCTGCATTGACTCTGGCAACTCGAGTGGCTGGATGACTGGGATCGAGTTTAGAATATTCATCAAGCATTTCATAGACAATGTGAAACCATCTCCATCTGATCCTGTACTTTTATTGTTGGACAATCATTCTTCGCACTTAGATATTGAAGTCGTCGAAACAGCGAAAGAAAACAATGTGATATTGCTGTCTTTCCCTCCACATTGCTCACACAAGCTCCAGCCCTTGGATGTGGGGGTGTATGGACCATTTAAAAATTACTGTGCCAACCAACAAGATGCTTGGCTTAGAAATAATCCAGGCAAGACAATGACTATTCACGACATTCCGGCTATAGCGAATAAAGCTTTACCTTTGGCGTTGAATCCAGCTAATATCATCAATGGATTTAAAAAGACTGGTATTGCACCATTTAATAAAGATATTTTTCAGGAAGACGACTTTTTGTCTGCTTTTGTTACTGACAGACCAATAAATAAAACCGCAGATTTAAGTCTAGAAAATACGCCAGTGACAACACAGAATACTCCACTTGATTTTGTTGTGCCTCAATCTCCATCTCCTTCACGTTCTCTCATGGAGAAAACTCCGCCTTCTAATCCTAAGACGCCTGAAGCAGAATTCTCTATTTATACGAATCCAGTTCCTGGTACTAGCAGAGATCTGATTCACAATTAAGTTAATTTTTCACCCGAGATTATTCGACCTTATCCAAAAGCTGCTCCAAGAAATAAGAAAATAACGAATTTGCAGGAAATTTTTTGGCTGAGGTATGGAATTCAATGGAAATTGATGGCTATAATGTTACTGCAAAATATATTGGGGCAGGTGAACCAGATCTTCCTGATTTTACAGACATTAAATGGTATTCAGAACATGTGCGTGAAAGCCAATACTTGCTTCAAATTGTAAAATGTAGAAATACGGAATGCTGTCGTTCAAGAAGTGGTCTATTTAGATTACTAAACAACAGGTTTCTTCCACCACCTGTAAAAGTAAAACAAACAGTTGATGACTTGGATTTGGATGAAGGAGCGCATTTTCTCAATCTTCCAGTCAATTTAGCTCTACGCTTAAGTACTTCACTTAAAGATTTTCTGCAAATGCCCTACGATTATTTTTGTCTAACGGTAAAATTGAAGCTATCAAGTCGAACATGCAAAATGTGTGGTCTTTATCATGCTTCCGTTAAGTCACTAAATCGTCACATCGACAAGATCCATAAAAAAGTAAGTGCGTATTTACTTTTTTATGGATCTTGTCTTGATCTGAGAAGAAAGTTAGACCTGTAAAAGTCGCTGCTCGACGTGGTAATGAATTGATGTGCATTATTCAAAATTTGGAGCACCATGATGTTGAATGGCTCGATGAGAACGACGTAGACATTCCAAAATCGGATGAAAGTGAAGAGAATCACAACACCGAGCAGCAATCCAATTCATCCAAAACCTAGAATCATGGATTCGGGTTTCATGGACTGAAGACTGTTAATTTTAATTCAATGTGAACCAAATTTTTTATAATAAGTTTCTTGTTTGTAAGATTATATTATTGTTTTCCCTTAATCAATGTTAAATACCTATTCAGTAAAATATAATATCTGTGTAAACATTAACTATCCTGATCATCTATCCATGCATTTCCATTCCCCATCCTTGTTGCGTCAACGACGATAAAAATAAACTGGGCTGTATGGCGTGCTATGCCTTCGCCTGGTCCATTTGGGCGAACGGAAAAAAAAGAACTAGTACGAAAGAAGATGGCGATCTCAGCGCATCGACACCGCGTGTACTCTAAATAAAATCGAATATCTGACTTCCTAAGAGCTTCGCTGGCCTAATAAACCCTCAGTGTTCATATTGGTGATGTGTCTGTGCTTGACGAGTGTAGGCAGTGAGCAAACAGCATCAAGTCCACGTCAAGAAGATAACTGACCGGTCGGCGTCTGCCCCGTCGTTAGTAACTTCGTTCCTGTCCAACTGAGTCCAGGTTAGTGTTTTGCATGTTTGTTTCCCTGCTTTGAGACCCTGGGGTTGATAGGAGAATGCAGCGACTCTTCCAGGAAGCGTAAACATTAATTATGGTGCCTCCTGTGAGGAATCTTTCTCGCGTAATTATTTCAAAATTACCTACTATCGGAAATTAAATCTTTCCATTCTCGTTATTACGTTAAATACGTAATCCCAATTCTAATTTATTCGTATACTTACCTACTTAAGGCAATTTCAATTTGCCTTTCAAGTTTCTAAATAAAACCTAGGTCATCCCATGATACCTAGTTATTGTTTCTTATTTGAGACCGATTGACTATTCAATCGTACATTCATACCTCGTTAATTCCCGTTTTTCGTTTATTTGTATTAAATAACAAATTGCATAAATTACTTTGAAAAAACGTGAGTTCGAAGTTTCTCGAATTTAGTATCGAAGTACCTACACTTGTCGTAGTATTTATCTCCGGCGGGAGAAATTAGCTTTGACCTACCTCAAAGTCAAAACTTATACTCTTTCAAATAACCTTGAGACGTGTGTATTTCATTTTCATTACGTTCGCGCGTGCATAGCTGCCTACCTACCGGCTGACGTTTTTTCCGTTTTACCTACTTTTATAACTTTTATCTTTTTGAGTTAACTATGAGCGAAGTGGAATTAATAACCGCTATTAAAAGGCGGGAATATGAGTTTACAAGTATGCAGATACTTTACGATTTAGCCAATACAGTTAAAGAAACTAAAACTAAATTTGCAGCTTTTCGAGCTAGGTATAAAAAGATTGATGAAATTCGTAATAGATTTTTAGAATGCAACGAGGATGTTAACCGGTTGCAATTAAAGCTTAAACCTTCGTTTGTTATCGATCATAAAGTGTCACTGTCATTCGATGAATTGTATTACTGTGTTATCGAATTTGCGGATTCTCTCGATGCGAGCGCGGGTAGCGACTGTCGCCCGGAATTAGGTCAAGGTCACGTGCGTTCGCAGGTGAAGCTACCGAAACTGGAACTCCCAAAGTTTGATGGTGATATAGGGAAGTGGCAAACATTTAAAGATAGTTTTACAGCACTTGTTCATAATAATAATTCATTATCTGACACTGAGAAATTTCACTATTTGCTGTCATGTTTATCTGGCTATGCACTGACATTAGCCAAGGGCGTGCCTGTGACATCGGCAAATTACTCAGTGGTGTTTGCAACTTTACTGGACAGATACGACAACAAGCGTATTCTTGCCACAGCTTATTTAGATAAAATAATTAAAATTAATCCCATACAAAAACCATCATTATCTAACTTATCTGAGTTATCTAACACACTTTATGAATGCGTTAGTGCCTTGCGCGGTTTGTGTATTGATGATTTATGCGAATTTATTTTATTCTACATTGCGTCTAGGCCTTTAGATACAGAAACAAGAAAAAGGTTTGAATTACAAAACACTGAAGAAATTCCGAAATTTAACAACTTCATTACTTATTTACAAAATTACATAAAAGTATTAGAGGTTAGCCAACCGGTTAATATTCCGTCATCAAATGCTACAAGTAAACAAAATCGACCTAATACAAATAAAGATTATTTATCGCGTCAACCAAATTCATCTCTAATTTCTTCCAACAATAATAATAAAGTTAATCAGTTTGTTTGTGTGTGTTGTAATGAAAATCATTCAATCTACCGTTGTAGTAAATTGCATTCTATGAATATGACACAGCGACAACAATTAGTTAAAGATTTAAAATTATGTCAAAACTGCTTAAGGCCGGGTCACACTGTTACCGATTGTAAATCTAAGTCAATATGTTTCATTTGTAATGCAAAGCATAATACTTTGTTACATGAAGAGCATCAGAGTTTACTGTCTCATACTAGTGAACTGGATTCATCCCAGCATCCCGATATGAACACTACTCTAACTGGTGCTACCCAGTCAAACATTTCGAATCAACCTATTAGCAAAAAAATCCTGGGTACAGCAGTAGTTCGTGTGAAGCGAGCGGATGGTTCGTGGCAGTATGTCCGCGCAATTATTGACAGTGGCTCGATGGATTCATTCATTACAAGTAGCTGTGCGCGACAATTAGGTTTACATATCAAGAAATGTAAATTAAATGTAAGTGGCATCGGTCAAAATTATGGGTGTAGCATTCAAGGTCACACCTTCGGTTCAATAAGACCTCGATTGAGTGACACTCCTCAGTTTGATATTCAATTAGTGGTTCTACCTAAAATCACATCCATGATTCCTTCGATGTCGTTGCCGACAATCGTCAAGGATAAGTTTACACATCTAGATCTCGCCGACCAGGACTTTGATAAATCCGGTCCGTTCGATCTGTTGTTAGGAGTAGACTGTTTTGACCAGATATATACTGGCTCACGTTTCAGTCCAGGCCCGGGCTTTCCATGCGCACTCTCTAGTGTATTCGGCTGGGTGATAAGTGGTCAGTTTCTTCAAAACGTGGTAGCTAAAACTCCGGCGACACCCGTTACGCTCCTCGTCGCGCCTTCTAGTGCGCTCGACGGGATCGTTCAACGGTTTCGGGAGTCCGAGGAGCCGCCGAAATGTAAAATTTCCGGCCCCGAGGATGAAAAATACGAACAAAAATATAAAGAAGGCACGCATCGCACCTCCGATGGGCGTTATGTTGTCCCAATTATGCTTAAAGATGATGCTCCAGCCTTAGGAAAATCATATCAACAAGCGTTTAATCGTTTTCTCAATTGGAAAAAAAGACTTGCTAGTCAAAATAGGTCAATTTTAACTTATTGAGAAATAATATTTTAAAACCAAAGCATATTTTAAGAGGATAATAACATTTTATTTATTATATATTCTGAAATTGTGATAATAGTACAAAATTATTTAACAATTATTATTATACAATTATTGAATTAAATTCATAAAAGTTTTATGACGGAAGACAATTATTTACTTAATGTTTTATGTCATGTTATAAGTACGAGATCTATCAGTAATAAAATAATAATCAATGTAACCATGACCAGTTTGTTAATAGGGAAATCGATCGCGACTGCTAGTCCAGTCGATCGCGACTGCTAGTCCAGTCGATCGCGACTGCTAGTCCAGTCGATCGCGACTGTTAGTCCAGTCGATCGCGACTCCTAGTCCAGTCGATCGCGACTGCTAGTCCAGTCGATCGCGACTGCTAGTCCAGTCGATCGCGACTGCTAGTCCAGTCGATCGCGACTGCTAGTCCAGTCGATCGCGACTGCTAGTCCAGTCGATCGCGACTGCTAGTCCAGTCGATCTTAAAACTACACTGTTGAACTTAATGTCTAAACATTATTCATTTACAAAATTCAAAGAATGATAGCATGGTGTAATCGTTCTGTTTCTAACTCCAGGACAGTTTCTAACGGGAGGTCCTTTAGTAGCCTTGCCCGAAGAACCGGGAAGTGATAATTCGTGTCCTCGATCTCGTTGGATGATGCTTAGGAAAATTACTCAAAGCTTTTGGCGCGTATGGCAACGCGATTATCTTCACACATTACAACAAAAGAGCAAATGGTTCTTGCCTGAACCAAATATCAAAGTCAATGACATAGTTATCGTTAACGAACCTAATACTCCGCCGATGTTTTGGAAAATGGCTCGTATCGTGCAAGTGCATGCAGGTTCAGACCAGGTAGTTAGAGTCGTTACTCTCCAAACTGCTAACGGAAAGACGTTTCGTAGGCCGGTGGTAAAGGTTTGTCCCTTACCAAATAATTAGTTTATTTTCCTTTTATATACCTAACTAGAGTATAAGTACACACTGTCTTTAGGTTATTTAAAATAAACCACCAATTATTTACACTTATTAACTAGATTTTTATGCATTTCTTCGGCAGTAGCTCATGGTCCAGCTATTGCTGATTTCACTCTTAATTTTTCGCATTCTTCTTGAAACCCTTGTGGATTTCAGGTGGGGGGAAATGTGTAAACATTAACTATCCTGATCATCTATCCATGCATTTCCATTCCCCATCCTTGTTGCGTCAACGACGATAAAAATAAACTGGGCTGTATGGCGTGCTATGCCTTCGCCCTGGTACGAAACAAGATGGCGATCTCAGCGCATCCGACACCGCGTGTACTCTAAATAAAATCGAATATCTGACTTCCTAAGAGCTTCGCTGGCCTAATAAACCCTCAGTGTTCATATTGGTGATGTGTCTGTGCTTGACGAGTGTAGGCAGTGAGCAAACAGCATCAAGTCCACGTCAAGAAGATAACTGACCGGTCGGCGTCTGCCCCGTCGTTAGTAACTCCTTGTCCAGTCCAGCTGAGTCCAGGTTAGTGTTTTGCATGTTTGTTTCCCTGCTTTGAGACCCTGGGGTTGATAGGAGAATGCAGCGACTCTTCCAGGAAGCGTAAAAAATATCTATCCGAAGTCTACTTTCTTTATTTATTTAAATTATAATTTAAAAAAAAATCGAAGAAGGGGCAAGAGGGGGGTAAATAACTGTATTAAATCTGCTTACGTAATACTTGAACGCCCCCAAGGCCACTGCTGCTTCAGGACAACGCGAGACTACACACTGCACAAGAGACTGTTACCAAATTAGAGGAGCTTCAATTGGAATGTTTAAGACATCCACCGTACTCCCCAAACCTTCCTCCAACAGACTACATTTTTTTAGAAATTTGGATCACTTTTTGCAGGGTAAAAAATTCAACTACGATGAGGCAGTCCAAACCGCCTTCAAGGATTTTATTGATTCCAGTCCTAATGTTTTTTTTTAGAAAAGGCATAAACGAACCACCTATGAGATGGCAGAAGTGTATAGATTAGCAATGGATCAAACTTTGATAAAATAAATATATTATACTAGCTTTCCGCCCGCGGCTTCGCCCGCGTGGAATTCGGTTATATCGCGCTTTTTAGATTTCTCTTTGCAACAACATTGTGTACTTTGTAAAGTACAATGTCTCTTGATTTCTGGACGATAAGGTCTCCCTATGAACTAATTGCTTTTGTTCCATTTGTTTCTCCAACAATATGAGCTTCTTAGTGAAAGCTTGAACATGTTCATATAGCTGCAAACATAGTTGATCTTTTCCTTGCAGTTTTAGGTTAAGATCAGAGAGATACTTAGTTATGTCAACCAGGAAAGCGAAATCAGCCAACCACTGTTCATCAGTTAAAAAAGTAGTTTCTTGACCTTTTTTTTCAAGAAAAATCTTCATTTCAGCAAGCAACAATTAGAATCGCTTCAGTGTGGCTGCTCTGCTTAGCCAGCGAACGCGACTGAAGTACACAATGTCTTGGTGAACTGCCCCTACATCTGACAGAAATGCTTGGAACTGTCTGTGATTCAGACCTCTTGCGCGTTTAAATTAACCATTTTCACTACTTTATCCATCACGGGTTTCAGTTCAAGTCCTTTTGCACACAACTGTTCCTGGTGTATGATACAATGATGCTGTATGATTGTGTGTGTGATGCTATTGCACACACACAGCCACAAAACTATTTGCTCTACCTGTCATTATGAAATAATACTCAATATGCTCAATGACCTCAGCAGAGCTTCCCAACAAGTGGGTCTAAAAATGAACATGGATAAGACGAAGATCATGTCGAACTCTCATGTCGCACCCACTCCAATTGTAGTTGGTTGCTCTGTACTCGAAGTTGTTGACGAGTATATATACCTGGGACAAACAGTCCAACTAGGTAGGTCCAACTTCGAGAAAGAGGTGTCTCGGCGAATCCAGCTCGGTTGGGCAGCGTTCGGGAAGCTACGCTACATCTTCTCGTCGTCCAAGATACCACAGTGTCTCAAGACTAAAGTCTTTGACCAGTGTGTGTTGCCAGTGATGACTTACGGAACTGAAACGTGTTCGCTCACAATGGGCCTCATACGAAGGCTCAGAGTCACACAAAGGGCAATGGAAAGAGCTATGCTAGGAGTTTCTCTGCGTGATCGAATCAGAAATGAGGAGATCCGCAGAAGAACCAAAGTCACCGACATAGCTCTGCGAGTCGCTAAACTTAAGTGGCAGTGGGCAGGGCACATTGCTCGTAGGACCGATGGCCGATGGGGCAGTAAGGTTCTGGAGTGGCGGCCACGTACTGGGAGACGCAGCGTAGGGAGGCCCCCAACAAGGTGGACCGATGATCTGGTGAAGGTCGCGGGAAGCCGATGGATGCGGGCAGCACAAGACCGGTCAGCGTGGAGAGCCTTGGGGGAGGCCTTTGTCCAGCAGTGGACGACGTCTATAGGCTGAAGAAGAAGAGAAGACTCAATATCGACCGTAGCAATTAACATTGTCGTATCTACTATTTTGCGATTTTCATTTTATTGCATTAAAGGTTTTAAATTTAAAATACGTATATAAACGTCCCCGTAAATTATTACATTTCTGAAATAAGCCGTCTCTGTTTTTTCAAGTTAAAAAAATAGTATGTGTTCAATGCACATGATTAATATTGTCGCATAGTACAATGAGACGTTATTTGGGGGCATGGACGGGGTAAAGACGTGAGCGTACGGCGCGGATCTGCCACTTCAGACAATGTTAGCGGGAGGAGCGTAAGCATCAATTTTGTATTTCAACGCGGAAATAGTTTCGCTAATATTATAATTAAATTTAGTGATTCCGTTATGTCGAGGTCAAGACGAATATTGGATATATTAAATCCATCAGTTCCGCAACAAAACGATCAATATTGTGGATTAGTGGGCACTTTAGAAACTCGTCTAAGAAAGAAGAGAAAAAGTAAGTAAAAAATATAGTTACGAATGGACCTTATGTCGATGGCATAAGGTTCAATATCGCGTGACATGCAGTGTGTCACTTTTAAGCCCTATTTCCCCAGATCTAGACATTTTCTAGGTACAATATAAAAACGCATTGCTAGACTTAGTCGATTGTAGGCAATGACAAGTAGAACGTAGCTGATAAACTTCGTAACCCTTAACCGGCATTTTAGTACTCCTGGCCCGTAACAACTGGTGTCAGAAGTGGGATAGAGTTGCTGTCGATATAGCTGGGCCATTCCCTGTTACTGAAGAAGGGAATAGGTATATCATCGTCATGCAAGACTATTTCAGCAAATGGCCAGAAGCTTTTGCAGTACCCAACCAAGAAGCTCATACAGTCGCCAAAAAGCTAGTTCACGAGGTGTTCTGTCGATTTGGCATCCCTTTGGAGTTACACTCTGAACAGGGTAGAAACTTCGAGTCTTCACTATTTCAAGAGGTTTGCCAACTGCTCGGGATACACAAGACTCGTACAACACCATATCACCCACAGTCAGATGGAATGGTCGAAAGATTCAATCAAACGTTGGAGAATCATTTGGCCAAAGTAGTGGAAGAACACCAGAGGGATTGGGACCAATACATGCCACTCTTCTTAACCCTAGATTACTACTCTACGTCGCAGAGGCGCCCGCGTTTTTGATATATTGCTTTCTCTTTTTATACTTTGCGCGTACGGCATTCACGTTCAAGGACATCTCAGTCATCACCAGCACGTGTCGCAGGACGGTGGTTGCGTTACGGTAAGTTTAATAGTTTTTTTGATATTACTACCCTTGGCGCTCAGACGTATGAGTAGTTTGTATGTAAGTTTTACGCTATTAATCAAATTATTTTGTTAGTGTTTTTTTGTTCATTATTAGTTACTACCAGTGTGTTTTATCTTTTTTTTTAGGTACGTTTTGAAACTTCAACATTCAACAACTTCAACAGCTAATTGGCTAGAAGAAAGCGACCATAACAGTGATGATAACTTTTCGGAAGATGACTCTGAAATTGAAGATCACGTAAGCGATGATGTTCAGGACGATGTAGAAGAAGGATACATAGAAGATGAAACTATAGAAAACTCCAGTGACATAAGAGCTGAAGAATCTGTTTCATCTTTTGTCCCAGAAAATAGTGAGAGTTTGAAGCAATCCAATTCTGATCAGCACTGTTGGTCTACTTCTAAAGGCGAAAGTCGAGGTAGAACCACTGCTATAAACATTGTGCACACTTCTAGAGGCCCTACTAGGATGTGTAGAAATATCTTTGAGCCTAGTGTCTTTTGATTTATTCATCACGGAAGACCTTGTTGGTGAGATAGTGAAGTGGATAAATGTGGAAATATCTAGAAAAAGACCTACTGGAAATACCCACGCTACCTGCAGAGATACATGCTCCATAGAAATTAGAGCCTATTTTGGTATTTTGACGCTAACTGCTGCAATGAAAGATAACCACCTAACTGCAACTGAGCTATTTGATAGCACCTTTTCAGGGTCTAGGTATTTAGCTGTGATAAGCAGGGAGCGTTTTAACTTTGTCACGCGTTGTTTGAGAATGGATGACAAGACTTTGCGTCCTGCCCTACGTCAAGATCCTTTTATTCCAATCAGGAAGATATGGGAGATGTTTATAGAGCAGTGCAAGTCTAACTACACACCGGGAAACTACCTAATAGCAGATGAACAGTTGGTTGGATGTCGAGGCAGGTGCCCCTTTCGGATGTACATTCCGAATAAACCCAACAAGTACGGAATCAAAATACCTATGATGTGTGACAATGCTTTGCCATACATCGGAAGAGCCACCGACACCGGAGGATTACCTCAGGGAGAGTACTACGTAAAGGAATTGACCCGTCCTATACATGGCACTAATCGTAACGTGACATGTGATAATTGGTTCACGTCTGTATCGCTGGCCAAATCACTACTTGCTGAACCATACAAACTCACGCTTGTTGGTACGATAAGATCTAACAAACGGGAAATTCCTCAAGAAATGAAAAACACCCGGCGTCGACCTGTTGGTACATCCATGTTCGCCTATGATGGACCTTTGACTTTGGTTTCCTACAAACCAAAACCAGCTAAAATGGCGTGTGGTGATGGTGGTGGTGGTGTGGTGTTCGATAAGACCGCCCATTGTGTCACCCTTTGTAAAATATTTTTATTTGTGTTCTGTAATCTACACTGGTCATCACAAAAATCGGCCCACCCTGTTTTTTGACTATTGCTCTTTACAATTTCAAAGATAAACGTTTAGAACTATCTTTTGTTTATGTCTCGGGTCGTATAAGATCTTTGACATTTGATTCCGATAAATGTTTACAAATATGAGGCTACTTAATAAACTTTTTTAAAATAAACACTGCCCAGTGCCGGTTTGATGAATACGGTAGTATTCACTTTAGCTCTGTTTAATTCGCAACCAAGAATTTTAATTTTTATTATGATTATTGAGTATTGTTACTTTATTGATTATCATTGTAATCCGGATTAAATTAACCTAAAACAATGGATACTACTGAAGCTGAAGCGGTTTAAGTTGTGGCTTTGCCGCGAGCGGGTTTCAGTCAACGTGTTGTCGCTCGTCGACTACATCTCAGTCGATTTGCTGTTCGGAGAGTTTACCAGAGGTTTCATGAGACTAGGCAGTACCGTAGGAGAACAGATTATGGAAGACAAAGGGTCACCACTCAAAGAGATGATCGCTTTATTGTGACATCGGCTCTAAGAAATCGGCACTTTTCTGGTGTAGATCTCCAGAGGCGGCTGAGTGACGTGCGGGGTGTGGCTATAAGTGACAGCACGGTGAGAAGAAGACTTCGTGAACAGAACTTAAGACCTCACAAGCCAGCAACGGAACCTCAGCTGACTGCAGCTCATCGCCAAGCCAGACTACAATTTGCGAGGGAACATCTTGAATGGACTATAGACCAGTGGGCTTCAGTTTTATTCTGAGATGAGAGCAGAAAAAGAAGAACAGGAGAACGTTACGCTCAGTGCTGTATTAGAGAAACTGTCACTTAAGGTGGAGGCTCTGTTGTTTTGGGGCGGGATATCTTTGACAGCAGGTACAGAGTTGGTGTTTCTCAATAGGGATTCTTTAACTGCTCCACGTTACATATCGGACATCCTAGAAGATCATGTGTTGCCGTATGCGGGTTACATCAGAGAAAATTTCCATTTAATGGATGATAATGCAAGGCCACACATAGCGCCTATTGTTACACAGTACATGGAAGAGGTTGGCATTCGTGTTATGGAGTGGCCAGCAATAAGTCCGGATTTAAATCCTATAGAGCACATATGGGACACGCTAAAACAGAAGGTTAGAGCTCGAGAACCCGCCCCTACAACCTTGAAAGCTTTGGATACTGCCATTAGAGAAGAATGAAACCGAATTCCTCAAGGAAGCATCACCATTTTAATAAGGTCAACGAAACGGCGAATGCAGGCAGTGATTACAGCAAGAGGGGGAAACACCAAATATTGACGTGAAAGTTTTGTTTCAATACCATGTAAGACTAAAAAGTTAGAGTGTTCAACTTGAAACTAAAAATATGGTTAAAATAGCGATTTTTTTTTTGTAGTATTGTAAAAAATGTACAATTGAGATAAACAATTTATTGACTAATTCGTAAAAAACTGACGTTATTTAGCATATAAATCAATAATTATACAATTTGTTTCATTCAAAATATGAAATCATGAGTTTTCGTGTAAAATATAGGTGGGCCGATTTTTGTGATGACCAGTGTATATGGTGTACATAATGAAGAGAATTCTATTCTATTCCTTTTACCTTCGTGCGACGAAAAAGGGCTCATAAATAATGAAACTGGAAAGCCGGAGATGATCATGTTCTACAACCAGACCAAAGGTGGTGTAGATACATTGGACCAAATGACCTCTATGTCATGTTCTAGAAAGACTAACCGATGGCCAATGGCTATTTTGTATGACATGCTAAATATATCCTTTGTAAATTCATATGTTATACAATATGTTAAGAAAACCCTGTCCGACCCGTAAGGATAATAAAGGTTAGGTAAAAACATGGTCAAATAAAATATGAAATTTTACATAATCATCATAGTAACAATGCTAGTGAATTTTGAAATTATCTTTTTTTCCCGCGAACTTCCCCAAAATTAGGTAAATTTTTAATATGTGACAACAGCATTTTCGGCGGTATCGTTTGATTTATTGTTGGACATTAAATGTATAAATTTATGTTCAATATTTGGCGGCTTCGTTTGTGATGCCGGTGCGCGGCGAGTTTGTCGGTGTCCTCAAAGGAAAAAGTAGGTGAAACTAGGGATGTACTATTTTTTGCGTAATAACGTTTTTTTATCGCTATTAATCGAAACTTGTATCTGGTTGAAGGATTTGTTGTAAGAACACAGATTACCCAATGGTAAAAGTACTTTTGTTTGTTTATCGATTAATTACTAATAACATTATTATAACACAAGTATTAGTAAACAGAAACGAGAAAGACTTATGAAACACAATTTTAGTAAAGTTTTACAAATATTTTATCGGTATTGACCGATATCGATATTGATCATCGATATTGAGACAGAAACTGAAATTAAAACTTTGGCATCATTTTCATTTACAGCAGTGCAACTCGCTAATTTGAGTTTTGTAAAAGTTCTAAACAATTCCATGGGATGTTAAATCGAGAATAAGAATGAGAAACTACAATACTAAATCGATACCAAAAATAGACGAGTATCAATCGATAAAAAAAACAATATTTTGATTACTTACACATCTCTACCAAAGCATGCCGCCGCCAGCCGCGTAGGTACCTATTTTTATAAAATAAAAATAATTTTTACTTTAAATTATTAGTTGCGCGTAAACATTGCTGGTGTACACTATTCGTGTATTGTGTGATCATGTCGTTTTCTAACGTAATGTAACATGCTGATGGAGGTAGTAACTGCAATTAGCTGTGTTGTGATCAGGTGTTAGACGATTTGGAAGTGGGTACTTATCGGTCAATGCACGAGGGTTCCAGTATGACGGTGCCTCACGATATTTTTGCCGACCTGTACGTGAGTACATTATCATTATTGTCCATTATCAGTTCGGCGAGCAGTGGATTGGTAGGGGCCAACTGTGGCCAGCGCGGATTTGACACCACTTGATTTTTATTTGTGTGCATGTCCGTGCTAATCTCGTGCGACGAAATATGGTACATCTCCGCCACAGCCATTGTGCTCATCCAATGAAATGATTCATTCGGAGAGTCAGACGACCTTCCTACTTAAAAAAAGTTCTTTTCTCGAGCTGCCTAAGTATCATTGTTTCTTTCGAGAGTCGATAAATGTGGAGAAGCTACCTATACCTACAAGCATGAGGTCAACTGCGGTCATGACCTGTGCCTGTGTTGCCATGAAATTACCTATTTATTTTATTTAAGTTATTTATTTTTTAGGGGGTATTTTTTTTAAGTTTAGCCAGGTTTTGCAGGCATTAGTAGAATCAGTTATCGACACCTAACAATACCTTCACGGGTCGGACAGGGTTTTCTTAACATATTGTATATTGCCATAACATATCAACAAAAAATGAAAAACCCCTAAGTCGAAGACAATTTATGAAAAAACTTAGCACGCAGTTGGCTACTGAATGGATGCAAAAAAGACTAGAAGCACCTACGTTGAAGCGCAATATCCGGGATATAATTGAAGTCATCCTAAAACAACCTTCCGATGACTGTTCTGAAGAAAATGAGGGTCCACCACCGCCAAAAAAAAAAAAGAAAATATAGCTCTTATTGTACATCTAAAAAGAAGAGGATGTCCAAAATGACGTGCGCCAAGTGCCAAAAATCTATCTGCCGCGAACATCAAGATCATGTATGTATCGGATGCATCTAAAATATTTTTTTTTTTTTGTTACATTGTTAGATTTTTTTTTTAGTTGATTACTTCATAATTTACTATTTTTCAAGAGAATTGTATACTTTAAGGTTTTATTTTTTTATTTTTAATGAGAAGACTGTTAAATTGCCTAAGTTTCTAAAATTTGTTTCTAAGATTTATTTGATTAATGATTTTATAATAAAAATATATAAGTATTAATTAAAATTGTGTTTTTCTTTTTTAGTAATCTACACAATTACATAAACAGTCAAAACATATCAATCATACTTATAGGTTTTTAATAAAATCATTAGTATATATGATGCGCCTCGCAAGCGTATAGAGTAGTTTCTTTGTGCAACATGAGTAGTAATGTAGGGTTAATGTCATACCGCTCTGCAACACATGATAGCACAAATTGGACACCGGCGAAAGTCAACTTCGGCCGAGAAATTAAACTACCCATAGATGCACTAACCGGAACACCTTCCGATACTCCTATCCTAGCCGTCGACTATGTGGCCGACCTGCGGCGTAAATTAGATGGAATACATGAGCTAGTGAGAGAGAATGGTCTGAAAACCTGAAAAAAAAATATTCGGTCGCCTTCAAATTAATACCCCTGACTTACCACTTAAACACACAACAACAGATTCAGTTTCTAAAGGTATACCTGCTCAGCGGTGTACTTACAACCCATATTCAGGCGTCCAACCGTTTACTAACACAGTTAAAACTACAGACTAATTAACGTTGCGATAGCGAAAATAATGTGTTAAAAGAAAGATTCAACTACCGACCTTTTTAAGTGGGCGCAAAGTTTTCACCACAACGTTTGATTTCTGGTGGAATCCTACTTCTGACCTTTTAACAGGTCAAAAATGAGAATACATGTTCTTCAGAATAGTCACGTTTATTCACTTTGTTCTTACAATCTTTCCAACTTCTTCG
>JADWQK010000270.1:0-25654 GCA_017933935.1 Sesamia nonagrioides | reverse complement strand
TTTGAACGTTGCAAGCGTGCCGCCGTGCGGGTTTGTAGGTATGACGTTGATCCCTGATGTGAACTCTATTAAATCAGCTAATAAGATAGTTTTTCGGATTTTGTTTTCATTGCGCTTTTTTATGTAATTAGCGAATCATTGAATTTTTACTTTAAAATCTTATTGGGTTATAAAAGTATAGCAATTGTGAATGGTCTGAAGTGAAAAAAACTACATTTATTTTTTTTTAAATCATGAAAAAGCCGACGAAAAATTCCACCATTGGGGGGTTTACAATCTTGTACTGGATCCATGGTACTTGTTTGTGCGTCGATGTCAGATACACCCTTTATGTTATTGGGCAGCGCACGTTACCGCGCAACCACGCACGGCTGTCGTGGGCATGATATTGATAATTCAAACGACTTACGAGTTTTGTCATAAAAAAAAACCGAAGGGTAATTGCGTAACCCACTCTCAGTAGCGATGGCAGCCCCTGTCGCGTAGCGGTAGCGATGCGGCCCTTTGCGCAAGGAGGCGCGGGTTCGATCCTTCGCACAATGCAAATATTTGTATGCATGAATATGAATATTTGCATTCGGTCTGGCCGTGCCTCGGAAAGCACGTCGTTGTTGGTCGGTTGCCATACGAACATCTAGTGGCAGTCGTTACGGGTTGCTGGAGCCTCAAAGCTCCAACAATTGGTCTAACTGCAATGCTTAGATATCGCCGTCGGGTTGTGGAGGTCAGACGGCAGTCGCTTCACGGAAACTATCGAAGTTTAGCTAAAATCAGCAGTTGGGACTGGTAAAGCGGACCCCAGACTCCAAAGCTGAAAAGCTACGGATGCGACTGGGATTAACGCTGAGATGATGATGACTCTCAGTAGTGATGGGTTTCAATTTGACAGTACCACAACATTCATTGCGTTATTTACGTTGTTGAGTAGACACATTTCTAGAACATACGAAGTAATGGATTATCAATATGCCTTAAAATGATTTCAATTATTAGTAATAGTTTGTTACGCAATTAGGGTACTGGGCCTTTAGCCGATGTAACATCGCTTCGTAGCGAAGCGAAATCAAATACCAAACCAACCAATGGCGGGAACGATAGACCACGCGACGCGATTAATCACGTGGTCAATCGTTTTCGTTATTGGTTGGTTTGTTATTCGACTTTGCTTCGCTACGAAGCGATGTTACATTAACTACAGGCCCTGGTTAGTTACAGACATACAGTTCACGTTCGAATCATCTTTCACAAATCAATCCCAAAGAAACTTCCCCAAATTAATTACATTCTTGATGAATGGATCTCGAACTGATTGTTCGGAGGAGCTCCTCAGTTCTATTGTGGGCGGCTCTCCATTATGTCGTCCAGTAATATGTTACACGTTAATGTCCGCTAATGGGCACGAGGCTCAATGGACTGGATAGATATATCATACGTATGGATTGGAGTATCCTTAAAAGGATCATTATTGGTGAAAGAATAAGACCTTATACGAAAAATAAGTCTTGCCGTGCTTTAAGAGCAAGAGTGAACAGACATCTTGTAGACACGCCCGTCCACCTATGAAAATCATTCATCGCCTTCCATCAGGCATAATAGACGTCAAGAGCAGGGCCATTCAGCTAAAAAAAAGCAATTGTTATCCTGGCCATTTTCTAAACGATTCAAACCTGGGTGAGATAAAGCTGAAGGATTTGACTTAGAATTTCATCTTCCAAACCTGGCAATCTATAGAGGCAGCTAATAGTTGGAGTATAAAGAACAGTGTGTAAATTTACCTCATCCTGTATCCTCGGACTACATAGATGTCGTCTGGTCTGATAAATATAAATAATTTAATCTTCAAAAAAACCTAACTTTGTTTCTTGTAATGTTAGCAAAAACCAAAATTTTCATTGATTTACGGAAGTGAATGTTTTTTTTATAAACTACTAGCATTCCGCCCGCGGTTCGCCCGCGTGGAGTTTGGTTATATGCAATCGTTGATGTTAAAGCGCGGTAGTTTATTAAGAGCCTATTCACTCTAACCTTGAAGACACTTAAATTGTAGTCCGACGGAAACACCGCCGCTGGCAAATTGTTCCAGTCCCACATGAAAGCATTTTAATTTATGAGTATGACTACCTAACTGAGACATGCTCTAATCTTGGGAGATCACCAGCATCTCTCAGATATCGTATACATATATTCGCCATATTTTCAATATAATAACATAGAGCCAGCCTCTCAAGTATGCGGGTTCGATTTCAGGTCAGGCAAGTACCAATGTAACTTTTCTAAAGTTATATGTACTTTCTAAGTATATCTTGGACACCAATGACTGAAGGTGAAGGAAAACACCTTGAGGAAACCTGGACTTTAAGTCTCAAATCGCCACCCCGCATTGACCGAGCGTGATGATTACGCTCAATCCTTCTCTGTATGAGAGGAGATCTGTGCCCAGTGTGTTTTAGTGGTACGATAAAAGGTTGATGATGATGATGATGATGAATAAAGAGAGATAGATATATGACTTTATAACAGATTCAAGGGAAGCAATACATTTCATCACCATCCTTAAACCACAAACTATGTAGGTACGAAAAAATGCGTAAGTTGAATTCGATGAACTAAGAATGGTAACGCACGTGATGGACACCAGGAAACGAGTTCGTTTTACTTGTGATTGATTGTTGGCTAGAGTCGGCGTTGTCTCGGGCATCCAATGAACGCAATCGGCTTGAACGCGGTGCAAGTTATAGGGTTACGTTTTTTTGATAAACGTAATCAAAATCAAAAGTCATTTATTTAAATTAGGCTGAGAATCAGCACTTTTTGAACGTCACTATTACACAAGACAGTCACCCAAAACGCTCATCCATCGCCTGAAGACGCTTTAAAAGAAGAACGGGCTAGGAAGCGCTGGCGAAGTCTGTTCATACATTTTCTATCTCCGATTTTGCATCACAGTCCGAAACTTAATTATAAGTTTAAAAACGTTGCTGTTGAGCTGATTGGCATTGATTAGTCTTGTCAAAACGATTGTGAGCTTATTCTCGTCACAATGAGGTGGTAAAATAACTGAACGAACTGTAGTTGGTATCCATCAGCTTTCTCATGAGCAAGATACAAAAGTTGAAAACCAAATATAATAATAATGAATAAATAATAAGAATATGTTATTCATTTTCGAAATAAATAAGACCGGCAGCCTAATTGCGTAGCACTCTACTACAATCAATAGGAATCGTTCTGAAGCCAATTGCTAATCCAGTGCTCCATATGTTCGGAAAGTGTGTCTGCTGAACAACGTAAATAACGCAATGAATGTTGTTGAACTGTCAACATGAAACCCATTGCTACTGACAGTATGTTACGCAATTACCCTGCTGTCTTAATTATTTGATGTTATTTAATTAAAGAGTCACCAGAGGCTGCAAATACTCAAGAGATGGAAAACGCTTGTTGTGTGTTTTCCCGTCGCACCGTCAACTCCCCTTTGACATGACGATGCGACGCGATTCCGGTAAAACAAATTCCATGAAATGTTCATAGAAATCTCGAGGGATCACTACAACGACATTGCTGCTGGTGAGTTTGGGTCTATTCAGGTAAATTGGCTTGGATAAAATTAAATTATCCGTGTGTTTTTATAACAATTACATTTGAACATTTTATTTGTCTCTACAATTATCCAGTCCAATAATATTAACTAATTTGGTTACCAACTATAAAAGTAAGTTTTATTAAATAAATATAGGTACATGCAGCTGTGCTTCGGGGGGTATGTTGCGCCACTTATGCTCAGGGAAAGGAATAGGAATTAGTGACAGATGGGCGTTTTGGGGAACTATCTAATGTAGTTTTGAGGTTCGGAAAAGCTGCTTGACAGCCTAAATTTAATATATGACCTTTGAATTTGATTTACAGACTAGAAATAAATTAGGAGACAAACTGAGTACAAAACTCCCACATGGTTTATTTTAAAGAACTTTTTGATTCGATTAAGAATCACTTTACATTCGTTAATAATCTACAGGTAGATAAATAAATAATTAACAATCTTACTCATCTCCAATTAATAATTTTAAATTAAACATTCACAGTGAAAACATCTTGAGATCTCTGAAATCGCCAACCCGCATTGAGCAAGCGTGGTGATTACGCTCAATCCTTCTCTGTATGAGAGGAGACCTGTGCCCAGCAGTGGGACGATAAAAAAGTTGATGATGATGATGAAACATTCTGACGGCCATAAAAACCAAGGTAACCGATATAGCTCGAATAATTGGCAAACTTGAGTAAATTGCAGAAGTCAGAGCATATTGCTCGCAAAACAAATGGCCGATGGGGCCGAAAGGCTCTGGAGTGTCAAGAGCGCACCGGAATACATTGTGTTGGTCCGACGACCTTTGAAGGCCACATGAATAAGCACAGAACGGGCCGAAGTGAAGGTGGTGACAGCCTCTGGGGCGTAGCGGTAGCAAACGTGGCCGCTGCGCAAGGAGGCGCAGATTCGATCCCCGCGCAGTGCAAATATATGTATGCATGAATATAAATATTTGCACTGGTCTGGCCGTGCCTCAGAAAGCACGTTAAGCCGTTGATCCCGGTTGCCACACGAACTTCTAACGGCAGTCGTTACGGGTTGTTGTAGCCCTCAAAAGTCCAATAATTGGCCAAACTGCAATGCTTCGATGTCGCCTTCGGGTTGTGGAGGTCAGACGGCAGTCGCTTCACAGAAAATATCGAAGTTTATTAGCCAAATGAACAGTTAGACTGGTAAAGCGGACCCCAATCTTCACAGCTAAAAAAAGCTTCTGATGCGACTGGGATTAACGCTGAGATGATGATAATGATGATGGTGATGGTAAAGTGTTTGGGAGTGGCATCCGTCCTAACAGTGGAAGTTTTTCGGCTAAAATAATGTTCGCCCATAGCTTATACCCCACATACCGATGGACTGTTTCTCGTCGTTGTCAAAAATAGCAGCTGGTTTAATTGTGAACTATTTTCGTCTGAGCCCGTTTGATACGCACTCGATATATTGAACGCTCTCACTTTTATCGACGCACAATTTACTGCCCGCATTCTGTTTTATTCTTGTTGTTATATAGCATTTAAAACACGTGTTATATGTATATTTATAATATGTTGTTTTATTTGTTACCGAGTGGTAATCAAAATCAAAATTCAATCAAACCCCACTCGATGACAAATGGCCCTCGTCGCCTACCTGTACAAGGTATCGCAAGTTCATTGGAATTAGATTTCAGTGGTCTCTGGGATGCCAGACATCAAGCTGTAATGTCTCATATGCTTGTGATAATGTAAGCCTCAAAATGGATGGGAAATTTATTTCTCAAAGCGAATACAATTCACTTAATATGAGAAATACAAGGTAACCTTAAGACTTAATATAAGTATTACTTATGGAAAACGAAGCATTCATAAATAAATAAGGCAGTTAGAAGACATAATTTTTACAATGTACATATCGATTCAGGATTCTCGAAGGAAAGTCGATAGCAATTATAATCTATTGTATATGTATTGAAATGTTTCGGAAATACAGAGTATGTATGTATCTATGTATTTTAATCTTCTTTACAGGACCATAATTCTTTTGCGCTTAATCTCAATATATTTTGGGTCAGCGCAATGTGTCTTTTTGTTCCATACCTCTTTATTAGACGCCTTGGGTAGTGAGTAAATAATGATAAAATGATAATTGGTCTATAGCAATAGAGCTATTAAATTGGTGTGGTATGTTATACTTAAAACTTAGAGCAATCTTTTGAGAAGTGGTGCTTTATAACGAGGTTGTTCACAATGACCAGCAAGCAGGCGGAGATCCATGAGATGACCACGATGAGGACGTTCACAAAAAGCTAATGTGGGACACAGATATGTTTGTGCAGAATATAATTTAATTAGCTATGCAGCGCGTGACCCACCTGCATAAGGTTGGATTCCGTGAAGAATATCGGGGTAGAAAGTATCGTGTATGGCAATGGAGAGAGCTATGCTTGGGGTTTCACTACGCGATCGAATCAGGAATGAGGAGATCCGCAGAAGAACGATAGTAACCGACATAGCCCGAAGAAATGCAACACTAAAGTGGTAGTGGGCTGGACACATTGCCCGTAGGACCGATGCCCGATGGGGCCGACGGGTTCTCGAGTGGCGACCTCGCACCGGAAGACGTAGCGTGGGTAGGCCCCCGACAAGGTGGACCGACGACCTGGTGAAGGTCGCGGGATACCGCTGGATGCGGGAGGCGCAGGACCGGTCGTCGTGGAGAACTTTGGGGGAGGTGATGATGATGATGATGATGATGATGTTAATGCTGATTAAAAACCACCTTTGTCCGATTACATCTATATCGGTTAAATTGTGTTAAAGAGTAACAAATATCCACCTATACAAAGTTTCGCGTTTAAAATAGATACGATTTACAAAAGTAGTGCGATTTACATAATAAAAAGTAAAAAAACTAAAACCCAACTACGACAAAAAACGACGCTGAAAAAGTATAAAACAAGATTTTCAGAATACTGAACTAAACAAAGTTGCTAATGTAGTTGCAAGTAAATGGACACAGTAGATTCTACCAAGATGCCTTCGTTGTAAATTGACAGTAATGTCATACAATACTATTCTGAAGTATGCAATATTCACTATTTAGAGATAAATTTTCATGTTTTGAAAGGCGTAGTCACACGTTGTCTAAGTGTTACGGTAGGTAGGTATATGTAACGTGTGACTACGCCTTTCCAAACATGAAAACTTATCTCTAAATAGTGAATATTGCATACTTCAGAATAGTTTTGTATGACATTACTGTCAATTTACAACGAAGGCATCTTGGTAGCAACTTTGCAACTTTGTTTAGTTCAGTGTTCTGAAAATCTTGTTTTATACTTTTTCAGCGTCGTTTTTTGTCGTAGTTGGGTTTTAGTTTTTTTTTTAATTTTTATTATTTGTACTATTTTGGTGTAAAAGTGTATTTGTGGCGCATAATATTAACAAAAGTTAAATTGATGTACTAAAAAGCATTCCTGTAATTATGTACCAACATAAAGTACTCGTGAAGCTCTTTCAATTGATACCAAACACGGTATATTTATTTTAATTTTATATTTACATAGAACTTTTTGTCCGCTAGAGGGCGCTATACTAAATTTGGTGACAAGTTTTATAGCTAATATCAAGGCCCTTTAATGGTACTGTAGGGGTCTTATTCTGATAAGTAGTAAAGAAGCTATGAACGAAAAGATGTGAATTATATGCAATCAGCCCATGAATACAGGTAAAGTCACAAGCAAATGCTAGTAATATATATATATATATATATATATCAGTGGCGAAGAGTCCATACAAGCCGATTCCCACCGGGTTACCTTTCAAAAATCAGTTCCATATTCATACAAAAGTATTTACATTCTATTTCATTAACAAAGTATTATTAATAAAATGCCTGCGCGATTTACAATAGCAATAGTAATTCTTAGCAATACCCTAAGTATCACATTTCATATTATAGTCGTAAATTAATCAGCGCTTCAATTTTTCGTACCTAAATTACATTGAAGGTAACTCGACGAATTACAGCTTATCTCGGCCAACGTTTTACTATGAGGCGAAAAGAGACAGAGCGTGTCAAACCATCTCTTTCTAATGCTCGCTAACTGTACGTAAAATTTAAAGAAAGATAGGCTGATCGCGACCGGCTTGCAGTTCTCTCCTCTCCTCTATTAGAAAGAGACAAAGAAACCACTCGTTACGGAACTCGGCACGGGAGAAAGAAAACACGACAAAATTAAAAAGAATTAGCGTTATAATGAAATCCTTCGCAAGTCATATTCTTTTTATTTTGGCATATTTTCGTGTTCCATTTCGTAAGGTTGAAAATAAATTATTGTTAGTATGTGACATGTTGCTATACCACTGGTGCGTGATAATTTCGTTTGTTATATTTTAATATTTGTGTTATTTAAACTGTGACTGATTCTGTAAGGTAATTTAATCGCAGATTTGGTTAAATACTGTGGATTTTGTTTGTTATTATGGCTTATATTATTCTACCGGCAATATTATTCTTATCTGAAGACCTCCTCCAAGATATCCTGCAGTAGGTAAGTGTTTAAGTGTTTATTTTTTTGGACCGGCTTCCCTTTGTCAAAATTTCACCCTTCGCCACTGATATATATAATTATAAATAAATATATATATATATATATTCAAAATGTACAAGTACAACGCTTTAAAATGATACCAAACACGGCATATTTATCTTAACTTTATATTTTTACTCTGTATGTTTTGTCCGATAGAGGGCGCCACATTAGATTTTGTGAAACCCTATATATAGCCTATAACCAGCGGACAATTAAGACGCTTCTAATGATATGTCATTTGTCGTATTCTGATAAGTAGTTTAGAAGTTACGAGGGAACAGATGAACATACATACATACATACATACATACATACATACATAGCCTGTCAAAATCATAACCCTCCTTTTGCTTTGCCGTAGTCGGGTAAAAAGCAAGCATTTCTTTCCCTTGTTAATGTAACAACTAACAGCCGTGACCATTATAATGCCACAGCTGCTTTAAAAATACCGCAAGACCGTTTGTCGTTTCGACTTTATAACGAATAGCACTACAAAATATTTTTATTTAGGTACTTGCTTTCCGTACTACAACAGCTAGCACGTAACTGACGACAAATATTAATGTCTTTTTAAGCGTACGCTCCGATGATCGTGAGGAGAATTGTAACAGAAGATCGGCTGCCTGCAGAAGTTACAACCCACCAGACAAAGTCTTGCTGCCAAGGGATTAGTCGTGTTCCGGCATGATATCTGGTGAAGCCGTACGGGGGACGGGTCTGAGCAGTTCTGTTGCGATGTGTGCCGGGTACGATGCGACAGATATTGTTGTGTCGGAAGTTTGGTCGTGGAGGGTCTCCAGATCAATCTCCCTGTGGCGCAGCATCGTTGGTCGTGTTGCTTAACATTGCATCACCTCGCTCTACTACCAGCTTCCTTCTTATTCACTCAGTTTTTTGAGTGAATAGGCTTAATAAGCTAGTGCGCTTTACCATCAACGATTGCATCACTGCTTACCATCAGGCAGGATTGCGGTCAAGCACACAGCAGCTGGGAAGAAATTATTTAACCAAAGTGAAGACTGCCTGAGTACTTACCACTGCTCTCCTCAAACCGCCGCCTATGTTTGTAATCGCCATACAAAGACACCTACGAACAAACACGCACACACACATAGACACGCTCCACATACAGCGAATGCAAGTGCAATACGCGACAATGCACCTAGATACGTGTATGTGCGTGCGACATTTTTGCACGTCGTATAAACCAGATCTTCTGTATTATTCTGTGTCTCGCGAGTTGATTTAAAGGCGACGGAGAAACACGGATTAGTTTTTTGTTATTACTAGATTTTCGTGTGACACGTGTTCTTAATTATGTTGTTTGTAGAAGCGTGAGTGTGGTCAGGATTAGAATGTGATGTTGTCAACGTGTGAGGCCGTAGATTGAGTTAGGTCGGTTTGAGTATTTCAGGATTGCTGAAGTTTAATATCGCTGTTGCATTGAGGATTATATTTTACTTTACATAATATGCAATGGTCATTTTTCAAAAACCAGCCAAATTTAAGTATAAACAATAAAATGGAACAACTTTCTCCGTAGCATCATCAAAGACGAAAAATGTATCTACTGTCCTATAGAAAACTTGACTGAATGAAATGGACACGCGTTATTCACCATAACCATATTGATCCCATGGAGAAAATTGTTCAGTCTGGTGGTCAACTTTTTTGACTACTCAAAAATCTTTTTTTTAAATATTATTAACTAGTGCTTGACTGCAATCCCGCCTGATGGTAAGCAGTGATGCAATCGTTGATGGTAAAGCGCACTAGTTTATTAAGCGTATTCACTTAAAAAACTCGTGTAGGTAGGATGACGGCAGTTGAGCGAGGTGATGCAATGTTAAACCCAAGACCAATGATACTGCGCCAGAGGGAGATTGATATGGAGACTCTCCACGACCAAACTCCCGACACAACAATCTTTGGTGCATCGTACCCGGCACACATCGCAACACAACTGCTCAGACCCGTCCTCCGTACGGCTTCACCAGACATCATGCCGGAACACGACGAATCGCTTGGCGGCAAGACCTTGTCTGGTGGGTGTTAACTTTTGCCAGCAGCCGATGTTATGGCCTACCACCGAGAACTAACTTATTACAAGGTTGCAGGGACTTTTGACACAACTATGTTACCGTGAATCGACTGCATGGTTCTAGACTTTGTGTTATGCGCATAAAAAAAAAATGACATATTTCATACATTTTGACCACTTTGGTATTGCACTTTTGTGCTCAACCACACTGAATTGTTTATGAACAATACAGAGTATTTCTGGATTATTAATTGTATCCAAATTAACTTATTAATATAATCATGGAATGTTAATTACCCGTCAGTCGAAATACAAAACGGAAGACAAACCGTCTTTTGATTTTTAAACAGTCCATCCATGGACTTTCTTGAATCATTCAATCATTCACTCTGAATTGGACAGACATTAACCATAGAATAAAGAGGGGAAGTAGGTTATCTGCGACCCAATCCGCGATTTAATTGCCTACTGTCTTAGGGTTGACGACTGTCCGCGCTTCGTCGGTTACGGTTGTCGCCCAAACCGCTAACAAATATTTATAGACTATGAGCTTATGTTTAAATTATTTGCTTAGTATTTAGTTTACATATACTAGTCAGTTTTTTTTTTTGTAATTTTTATTTTTAGTTTTGTACACATAAAGAACCATATATATTTTTATTTTTAATTAATACAAATATAAATAATACAAACATAACATCTATTGAATCACACATTTAATACAAAATTACAAATTAGCTACAGAAAAATACCTACTTTCGTCGGTTTCGACTATTACGAAACGCGTTGTTATTAAACTTTAATGTGTAATATATCCGTATCCTTGTAAATAACTTTTAGAAATATAATTTGAAAAATATAAGTCTTTTATTTGTTCATAAATAGACATACCAACTTTGCAGTTTATGTGTTCATTTTTTAAAAGCTAATGTGCCAAAAAGCCGTGACGCGCGAACCTCGTTTCGTGCTAGCCGCGACTAGCGCAGTCATAGGCACTCTAATATTGTGTTTAGGTGTGCGTGCGGCGACGCATAGATACTATGGCGCACACATACAAGCCGCGCGCGGTCCGTTTGTATGAAGATAACGTACTTCCCTCTCTTTATTCTATGCATTAACATTTCAAAAAATGCCTTTCCATGGTTTCATTAGCATAAATGCTTAGAGTTATTTGCTTATCGGTTATCACCATAACAAAAATAAGCCCGTAGGGGGTTGTCTTTCTAAAAGTACTAGAAAAGAAATATTATACCAAAACCCTAGCTAAAACTGCAGTACAGATCACACAACACACGAACTTGACAGAAGCTAGGCAAGTGTTGCCGTCGTCCCGTAACATTAGCGGATGTTTGTAATGTTATGTACATATTCAGATATACTTACACTTATTATTTATACTCATATTCATACTTATATATGTATCATTCATTTCCACGGTCCATAATATGCTTTCCATTATTATGAGGCTCTGTTTTGATCATATTCCACTACACCAGGACTCATTTTTCTGTTTACAGACTCAGTCCTCAACTTTACGCCTAAGTTTCGGCGACTTAGTGACCCCTTAGCGTAGGAAGCCGTACCTATGCAGGACTGTATCACTTTTTCCTATCAAACACAGCACTTTTTAATTTAATACCGTTTATATTTACATTGTTACAGAACATTTTCATTATTTTGACATTTTTTTGACAACATTGTTGATGATGTATCTATGACAACCTTCTCATCAAAATTCTTGTTGGGCTGCTATTTTTATTTCATAATTGTTATTCGAACTCTTTTATGGTAAAATTATTTACCGTTCCTCGTCCATATTTTCGAATATTTTAAATTTCGACCTCCAACCGTTCTGCGAGGTTTCTTTAGGAATCATCGCAGAGCAGTGGTCAGTCGAGCTCTGGCTTCCAAACAAGCCTCCTAAAAGTAGGTCTCCAGTAAACGCTGCCTCGAGAGCCCTTCTAGGGTGTTTCCTGCTGTGCCAGTCTCTATATAACTGGTGCGCCTGGAGCTGCCTGGCCCTTTGCCGCCGGAGCCTTCGACTGCTGCCGGCCTTGTGACGCCGGGGCAGTCCCTCTTCCGTAGCTGCCGCCGGTCCACCAGGGCCGCTCCTCCGTAGCTGCCGCCGGTCCCCCAGGGCCGCTCCTCTGCAGCTGCCGCCGGTCCACCAGGGCCGCTCGTCCGTTGCTGTCGCCGGTCCACCAGGGCCGCTCGTCCGTAGCTGCCGCCGGTCCACCAGGGCCGCTCGTCCGTTGCTGTCGCCGGTCCACCAGGGCCGCTCGTCCGTTGCTGTCGCCGGCCCCACGTTGGGCGCCAAACTGTCGTGTAACGACAAGAAAAGACTTTAGAGGGAGACAGTATTTATTAAGTATACAGAAAAGACAAGATGGAAGTATAAAAATGAATAATGTAGATGAATGATTGATGGGTGATGGTGAAGGGCGGCCCCTGGTGGACCGGCGGCAGTTACGGAGGAGCGGCCCTGGCGGACCGGCGACAGCAACAGACGAGCGGCCCTGGCGGGCCGGCGACAGCAACAGACGAGCGGCCCTGGTGGACCGGCGACAGCAACGGACGAGCGGCCCTGGTGGACCGGCGACAGCAACGGACGAGCGGCCCTGGTGGACCGGCGACAGCAACGGACGAGCGGCCCTGGTGGACCGGCGGCAGCAACGGACGAGCGGCCCTGGTGGACCGGCGGCAGCTACAGAGGAGCGGCCCTGGTGGACCGGCGGCAGCTGCGGAGGAGCGGCCCTGGTGGACCGGCGGCAGCTACGAGGAGCGGCCCTGGTGGACCGGCGTCAGCTAATGTAATGTTATGTACATATTCAGATATACTTACACTTATTATTTATACTCATATTCATACTTATATATGTATCATTCATTTCCACGGTCCATAATATGCTTTCCATTATTATGAGGCTCTGTTTTGATCATATTCCACTACACCAGGACTCATTTTTCTGTTTACAGACTCAGTCCTCAACTTTACGCCTAAGTTTCGGCGACTTATTGACCCCTTAGCGTAGGAAGCCGTACCTATGCAGGACTGTATCACCTTTTCCTATCAAACACTGCACTTTTTAATTTAATACCATTTATATTTACATTGTTACAGAACATTTTCATTATTTTGACATTTTTTGACAACATTGTTGATGATGTATCTATGACAACCTTCTCATCAAAATTCTTGTTGGTCTGCTATTTTTATTTCATAATTGTTATTCGAACTCTTTTATGGTAAAATTATTTACCGTTCCTCGTCCATATTTTCGAATATTTTAAATTTCGACCTCCAACCATTCTGCGAGGTTTCTTTAGGAATCATCGCAGAGCAGTGGTCAGTCGAGCTCTGGCTTCCAAACAAGCCTCTTAAAAGTAGGTCTCCAGTAAACGCTGCCCCGAGAGCCCTTCTAGGGTGTTTCCTGCTGTGCCAGTCTCTATATAACTGGTGCGCCTGGAGCTGCCTGGCCCTTTGCCGCCGGAGCCCTCGACTGCTGCTGGCCTTGTGACGCCGGGGCAGTCCCTCTTCCGTAGCTGCCGCCGGTCCACCAGGGCCGCTCCTCTGTACCTGCCGCCGGTCCACCAGGGCCGTTCTTCTGTAGCTGACGCCGGTCCACCAGGGCCGCTCCTCCGTAGCTGCCGCCGGTCCACCAGGGCCGCTCCTCTGCAGCTGCCGCCGGTCCACCAGGGCCGCTTCTCTGCAGCTGCCGCCGGTCCACCAGGGCCGCTCCTCTGCAGCTGCCGCCGGTCCACCAGGGCCGCTCGTCCGTTGCTGTCGCCGGTCCACCAGGGCCGCTCGTCCGTTGCTGTCGCCGGTCCACCAGGGCTGCTCGTCCGTTGCTGTCGCCGGTCCACCAGGGCCGCTCGTCCGTTGCTGTCGCCGGTCCACCAGGGCCGCTCGTCTGTTGCTGTCGCCGGTCCGCCAGGGCCGCTCGTCTGTTGCTGTCGCCGGTCCGCCAGGGCCGCTTCTCCGTAACTGCCGCCGGTCCACCAGGGGCCGCCCTTCACCATCACTCATCAATCATTCATCTACATTATTCATTTTTACACTTCCATCTTGTCTTTTCTGTATACTTAATAAATACTGTCTCCCTCTAAAGTCTTTTCTTGTCGTTACACGACATGTTCTTATAAGAACAAGTTGCAGACGGAAGCAGGAGCGGATAAATAGCAGAAGAAATTAACCTCACCTATATTGAGGTCATCTTCCAGTCGAATCAGAAGCAGCTGAATACCAGTACTTCACATTGTGGGAGGCCTTTGTCCAGCAGTGGACATCTATAGGCTCAAGAAGACTACATGGAGCCACCGCCAACCTGACTTCCACAACACAGATACTGGATAATACGATACCCCTTGGTAAGACTCATTGCCAGATTTGGTTCGATTCCCGCGCAGTGCAAATTTTTGTATGCATGTATATGAATATTTGCACTGGTCTGATCGTGCCTCGGAAAGCACGTTAAGCCGTTGGTCCCGGTTGCCATACTAACATCTAATGGCAATCGTTACAGATTGTGGAAGCCTTCAAAATTCCAACAATTGGTCTAACTGCAATATCGCCTTCGGGTTGTGGAGGTCAGACGGCAGTCGCTTCACAGAAAATACCGAAGTTTAGCCAAAATCAGCAGTTAGACAGGTACAGCGGACGCCAGACTCCAAAGCTGAAACGCTCCGCAACTGGGATTAACGCTGAGATGATAATGATGACTGGTTGCCAGATTTAGTAGGCTTTTGACTAACCGTAACTACTGTCACAAATCTGGGTATGACAAACTAAAATGAATGAAGCTGAATGGCACTACACTAGCTTATGAGGGATCATTCTCCTGTTTATATCCAAACTCATTTTTGGGGTCAGCTCAACATGTCTTTTCTTTCATCCCCTTTCTAAACATATCAACTCTCACATTCTATCCATCATATCTGTGGTTTTCTTCTACTCTTATAGCCATTGAGATCATACTCTTCCACTTTCCTCAGGACATTTTTCTCATTCATATCAACCGATATGGGGAATCTCAGCGAGTATTTATTAAGTCTTGTGTGGGCCCACTGCCTCACATCGAGAGGGGGACCGCTGAGAAGTTGTGGGAATATGGGCTGATGTTCGCTACATCCTACAACTTGAACCAGTTCAACCATAAGCTGCACATTTATTGTGCTTCAAGACAGGGCTCGGATGGGATTTCAAGATTCACGCCGCACTGCCTCCTTTTATAAAAACAAATCCTGTGCACTCGAGTCACGCTGCATCGCCTTCATTTCTAAAGTTTCGCATACACGGGCAATTTGTGCAGCATTTGTTGCCCGGCAACTGTTGTTGTTGCTATTTCCTGCCTGGTCTGTTAGTCATTCAAATAATAAAGGTGTTATGTGTGAATTAATTTGGTTCAAAGCCTGCTTAGATCTTATAAACTGGTTCGGTATCATAATATCCAAAGGCCGACCGTTTAACCGAGATTTAGCATGAGCTATTTTTTGGTACCTGATGATATACATTTCTTTATTTTAGGTATATTGTATGCCTTTTAGTCTGTGCTGAATATAATGTATTTACTCTCTTTCTTCTTTAGGTAGCTGCGTGGCGGGCGGACACGGCGTGGTCGGGAGAGTGTGCCGCTTGGGAGGATCCTCGCCGTGTCCTCATCTTAGGAGTAGGCAGTGGCCTATCGCTTTCGAACGTAATGCGGAGCGCGTGAGGCAGCGGCAATCCCAGCGCCCTCACGCCACTAGCCGCCGCAGGAGACGCCCTGGCCGGGAGACGACACTGAACTCCCAGCCACCGTAGGCGCCAGCCTGCGGGCAGTAAGCAGGGGCAGCTCGCCGCCCGGTAAGGACGAGGCCCGAGTCGACGACGCATTGTGTTTCACGCGCGTCTCAAAGAGATGTCAGCACATCGTGACGGGGTCCACGAAGACCGATGCCTTCTGGGTCATGGTTGCGGGTTGGTTAAACAAGAAACCGTGGCCCTGGATGTCGCACAGGCAAGTGAAGAAACACGGGTAGGTTTTAGTCAATAAAAGTCTGTCACGCCCTTCCGCTCCGCCCAGAGCGGGAGATGTCATATGATGATTTCTCATCCCAACAAAAAAGAAAAAATAGGGTCGTTACCACAGGACTACCGCTGCTAGCTGGAAAGTCATGGCGATAAATTGCTAGACCTAGCAACAGAAGTTGCCCGTATACACATGCCTTAAAACAGATTGGATATACTATAGTATAGTGTTGAGATATGTACAGTAGTTTCCTTTGGGAATGTTATTCTGAGTTTTTATTTATTAAGTTTCCATTCCTTTGAGTTATTTCAAGAAAAGTAACATGCATTGTGTTTTATAAAGAAGCATTTTCTAAGATTAGGTGCTCTATAGGTTTATTTAATATAAGCTGAGCTCCAACTTTACTCGCATACTTGTCAAAATTGTGCACAAATTGGATTTTATGTTTTTATTTATAATATTAGTAAGTGAACCGTTATAAGCAAAAACTAAAGACAGGCAATTTATATAAAAAAAAAAAAAGCTTTTAAATCTAGTCGCGACAATCATGTCAAAAATGTAGGGAATTAGAGGTATTGTGTGGTCGTGGAGGGTCTCCAGATCAATCTCCCTCTGGCGCAGCATCGTTGGTCGTGTTGTTGGGTTTAACATTGCATCACCTCGCTCAACTGTCGTCTTCCTTCCTATTCACTCAGTTTGTTTGAGTGAATAGGCTCGTAATAAACTAGCGCGCTTTACCATCAACGATCGCTGTTTACCATCAGGCAAGATTGCAGTCAAGCACCAGTTTATAATTACATATATGAAAAAAAGGAATTCTTGACGGATTGTGGACGTTCGAACATGAATTACGAGAATCACACCTCTGCTATCTATCAGCAAGGACCCGTCTAAATAGGCGCAGCGGTAACGAAGATAAGCCGGAACAAACAGATAAAAAAAATTAAAAACTGATGACAAGACAGTCTGTAGAAAATGATTTTCTTATTACAGTGTTTAAAGCCGGTCTCATCAGCCAATTTTAATTTTAGAAGTAAAAATACTCATCGGAATTAGTCACATATTTGAGTTCCGTTAAACCCAATTTATTTGTGTTTACGTCTCCAAAACGAACGCCAAACTATATACAACACAATAAAATGGCATATCCAAAGACTTAAAAAAGGTTACGTATTATAATGGCCTCGAATCCCTTGTTCCCAAATTAAACTTCTTCTTTCTTTTTAATTAATTAAGAAAAGGACAGAAGAAACAATGTTTGTATAGTTCTGAATTTGGCTACTAATAATTAGTGTTTAATATGAAAATTAGATCCTAGCCACCGCTTTAGAAATAAACCGACCGTACTTCTTCTCCGCGTATAAAGGTCCACTGCTGGACAAAGGCTTCCCCCAAGGCTTTCTTGCATGCCCCACGCTTGGCCTGGCGGGCTGGGGATAGCAGTAATTTGATATTCCATAGGAGAAGCGCTGCTGCACGCTTCCCTGGTAAGAGTTCCCTTAGTCGCCTCTTACGACACCCACGGGAGGATATGGGGTGGTACCTACTATTCTAAGCCCAGTACCATACGGGATACCAACCTAGCGCACAGTATTAATAAACTATACCTACTCGAGTTGTCCATTAGTATTTCAAACATAGTTGAAATATCTAATGTTGTTGACACCACTATGATCCGTCGTCTTTTGTACCGCGTACATCGCGGGACTGGAACAATTTGCCGGCGGCGGTGTTTCCGTCTGACTACGTTTTCAAGGCTAGAGTGAATAGGCTCTTAATAAACTAGCGCGCTTTACCATCAACGATTGGATCATAGTATGCCACCATACTATGAGTTTTCATTACGAGACTCGATCGTCGATATCGCGCGCGTTTGACTCCTCGATTGGCCCAAACGCGTTCGGTATCGACGATCGAGTCTCGTAATGAAAACTCATACTAGGCATACTGCTTACCACCAGGTGGGAGTGCGATAAAGCTCTAGCTTATAAGTTAAAAAAAAGATTTTGGCTACGGTAGTTAATCGCAAAGGAGATTAGCCTGGTACGCAGGAGATATTATAATGCACAAGTGTGTGCGTGAAGACTGCTGCAATCTCTGTTGATTTAACTCTCTTAATCCGATGGAAAGGCAAACCGACACGAAAGGGGTGAGATCAAGTACAGGTTCAACGGCTTTACGAGTTTACCGAGGCACGGGGGTTAAACCGAAACTTCCAAAACCGAACTTATACTGAAAATATCCTAACGTAAAACCCAAAAACATTTTAACCTGAAAACGAAGTCACAATCCCATGAGCATGAGCCTAATGGGGCAGATATCATCTTCATCATCTCAGCGTATAATAGGGAAGTCTCCTGGGTAAAAAAAATGATTCTATTTAGTCCTTCAGATTAGAGAAAATTATTGGATACGTATATTTTGTTTTATCAAATCAATAAAAAATTACAAGTTGTTGGAGCGCCTGAGTAATTTAATATAGCACAAAGTTGCACATGCGAATATGACTGCCGCTCCATTTATAATTTGTATAATGTTTTTAGCATACCGACATCTCACTTGCCTGTAACACTTTGTAAAGTTAACACCTAAATTATACCTGGCTATCTTCCTGAACATTCTTCCAGTTTTTATTTTAATTCCTTCGCAACGCGCTCACTGTTGTACATTTGGTCCATTACGAACCGGATATAAAGAAGATATTATAATCAGCGCATTATAAATCATCAAGAGGTGTACTTCTCCAAGGTGACTTCAAGGATATTGTCGAAGGAAAAGACGTGAGTTCTGGATGATATTCTGTGGTGTAAAGCATATATTTATTGTGATATCAGCACCCAACACTCAGGTATAATAATTAGGTAAATTATAAAACAAAGGTCAGTATAATTTGTACCTATATTGTATTGTGTTACATTAAAGTCATAGAAAAGTTACCTACTTGTTGGATTATGATTAGTATTTTAGCCAACAGCGAATATTAAGTATTAAATCATATTAATTACTAGTTAATTATAATATAGTTGCTTGTTTGCTACATATTTAAGCTTAATATAAGTAAATTTAACGCTGTAACTAAATCACACGGCATCCATTTTACAATCGTAATTGATTTGTAACAAGTATTCTAACGTAATATAATCATATAATTAGAGTGTTTCATATTATTGCAAATCATTGTAATGTTGTTAGTAGTACCTAGGTACATTTATCTAAAATATTTGTATCCAACAGTTTATAGTGTTGAATTTTGCCTGCCTACCTACTCACGCGCTTTATGAAATTGTAATTATACAATAAAAATTATCTAGGTTAATTATTTAACAAGTAGAATTGGTATTTGTCTCTGTAAGATTACATTTAAAGGGTATTAGTGAACATTTATTAGTCGTATCAATTGCTACAAATAGGTTCTCTGGGTTGTACATCATTGTTAAGTCAGTGTTTAAACACATATTCCTGTGTCAATTCCAGGTCGACTACACCAGTCTCCCAGAATGACCGACAAAGAGGAAAGGGAATTGATTAAAAAACGTGGCAGTTATAAGGGCCGTCTGACTGCTTTCATTAACTATCTGGACTCACTCAAGGACAGAGAATTATCTGTATACATATCTGAACTGCAGCTACGTAAGAACAAAATTGAGTCATTGTACGAGCAGTATGACGAGGTGCAGTTACGGTTAGAATGTTTAGTGGATGACATCAAATTACAGTACTCTGAACGTTCTGAGTTTGAGTCTATTTACTATAAATCCTTGTCCCGAGCTCAAAATATGTTAAGTGATTTTAACCGGGTAGATAAATCGATGGAAAGTTGTAGAGGTAGTCGTTCTAGTATGCACAAGCCAGTTAAATTGCCTACAATACAATTACCTAAGTTTAGTGGGTCATACAGTAATTGGTTGGAATTTCGCGACACTTTTGCTAGTCTGATCCATAGTAATGATGATATTGACGAAATAAACAAGTTCCATTATTTAAGGGCCTCTTTAGAGGGAAGTGCTAGCGTTGTTATTAAGTCAGTTGAGTTTTCTGCTAGAAACTATTCCGTGGCATGGAAGTTATTACTTGATCGTTTCGATAACAAAAGATTACTAATTCAGAATCATGTATCTGCATTGTTCAACATTGAGCATATTACAAGGGAATCTTCTGTTTCGTTAAAGGGTTTAATTGACCAATTAAATAAAGATTTACGGGCACTGGAGTCATTGGGCGAGCCTGTCAAACAGTGGGATACGCTGTTAATTTATATTGTGACGCATAAACTTGATCAAAAAACTTATCGTGAATGGGAGGACTTCAAAGGTAGATTAGATAAGGATAGTTCGATTACCTTTGATGTATTTATACAATATCTACGTACTCGTGCCGACCTAATCGAGACCTTAGAACTAACTCGTACTAATTGTTCTCAAACAATAGGCAAATCAGGGTCCAAGATCAAGTCTATGGTAACTACACAGTCTTTTAATGATTCTAGTAAAGAACAAATTTCCAAAACGTGTCCTAAATGCAATGGTAATGATCACACTTTGAATAACTGCCCACAGTTCCTCGCATTAAGTAACGACGCTCGCTTCAAGTTGATACCTACATATAAAATATGTTACAATTGTTTTCGCCCGGGTCACTACGCTAACAAATGTAAAAAGCCAGGCTGTAAGTTATGTAAACGCAGGCACAACACGTTGATTCACATTACCTCAAACCACACTGTTGCGAATACACTTAAGGATAATTCTAATCCTAATTTGTCTAACAATATTTCATCTTCTTTACCGTCTGTTAATCATGATAAGAATGACGTTGCATTATCAGCCAACATTGAGTCCTCATGTAGTCATACACAGCGCGATGTGTTATTATCGACTGCACTCATTAAACTGCGGGACGACACTGATCGTATGCATATCGTGCGTGCAATTCTTGACAGCGGCAGCACTTCGTCATTCATAACAGATAAGTTATGTAAACAACTCAATCTAATAATAAAAAGTTAAAAAACTAAAACCCAACTACGACAAAAAACGACGCTGAAAAAGTATAAAATAAGATTTTCAGAATACTGAACTGAACAAAGTTGCTAATATAGTTGCAAGTAAATGGACACAGTAGGCTCTACCAAGATGCCTTCGTTGTAAATTGACAATAATGTCTTACGATACTATTCTGAAGTATGCAATATTCACTATTTAGAGATAAATTTTCATGTTTGGTAAACCGCAGTCACACGTTATGAAAGTGCTACGGTAGGTATATGTAACGTGTGACTACGCCTTTCCAAACATGAAAATTTATCTCTAAATAGTGAATATTGCATACTTCAGAATAGTATCGTAAGACATTATTGTCAATCTACAACGAGCCTTCTTGGTAGAGTCTACTGTGTCCATTTACTTGCAACTATATTAGCAACTTTGTTCAGTTCAGTATTCTGAAAATCTTATTTTATACTTTTTCAGCGTCGTTTTTTGTCGTAGTTGGGTTTTAGTTTTTTAACTTTTTATTATTTGTACTATTTTGGTGTTAAAGTGTATTTGTGGCGCATAATATTAATAAAAGGTAAATTGACGAACTAAAAACTAGGTAGTTAACATACGACATCTCTTTTGACTTATGTATCGGCGTATAGTAATATGTAGAGATGTCCTATTTTACTATTTCGTAGCGCTTGGAGCGTAGCGCGTATAGCAACGGTTTCCCCGTATGAAGCTCCCGGTTTTTCGTAGTAGCGACGCACATTTGCGTCGATGGCACCGAATGGGTCATGAATTAGTGGATGAGGCCGTTAGTATAAATAGATTGAATGTTTTTCTAACGGTGGTAGGCCATAAATAACGTCGGCTGCCGGCAGAAGTTACCACCCACCAGACAAAGTCTTGCCGCCAAGCGATTCGTCGTGTTCCAGCATGATGTCTGGTGAAGCCGTACGGAGGACGCGTCTGAGCACTTTGTGTTGCGTTGTGTGGCGAGTACGATGCGCCAAATGTTGTTGTATCGGGAGTTTGGTCGTGGAGAGTCTCCAGATCAATCTCCCTCTGGCGCAGCATGGTTGGTCGTGTTGGTCTTGGATTTAACATTGCATTACCTGGCTCAACTGCCGTCATCCTTGCTATTCCTAAGTTTTTTAAGTGAATAGGCTTAATAAACTAGTGCGCAGGCATCAAGGATTGCGTCACTGCTTACCATCAGGCGGGATTGCAGTCAAGCGCTAGTTTATAATTATTTAAAAAAAAAACTTATATTAAGAGGACCTGGGAAGATTTCATAATCTATCTAATTCTGCTAACGATCGACTGTCATGTGGATTTTTAAGTAATTTATTATGATCCAAGGCACTTATAAATAATCCCTCTATGGTTTTAACTCTACTGAGAGCGACATAGGCCTGTCCTTTAGCAAACAATGACTTTCCTAGATCTGTAACTTTTTATCTAGAGTACAACCTTGTAATTTATGTACAGTACAACCCCAAGAAAGAATCAGCGGGAGCATTTACGCTGAATTTGCCCAGAACCCCTCAAGCCGTCAAATTCAGTGAGGCAAGGCTCGATTTTGATAAGTCCGTTAGTATCTGCTTTTATGGATGCGTCGTCAAATTGTATGAGAACAGCGCTTGGCTGTTCTCCTGTTCCAACTGATCGCGCCGAAGAACAGGCCATTTGAAGGCCTTCACCACTCCCATCGCTCCGTTTACCAAACCCTGGTTTACATTCAAATTTCTACGAAGGATTACTAGGGATTATATACAAACATAAAGTACTCGTGAAGCTCTTTCAGATGATACCAAATACGGTATATTTATTTTAATTTTGTATTAACATAGAACTTTTTGTCCGCTAGAGGGCGTAATTCTAAATTTGGTGACAAGCTTTATAGCTCATAACCAACAGAATATCAAGGCCCTTCTAATGTTTCTGCAGTGGTCTTATTCTGATAAGTAGTAAAGAAGCTATCTATGAACGAAAAGATGTGAATTATATGCAATCAGCCCATGAATACAGGTAAAGTCACAAGCAAATGCTAGTAATAAATATATATTCAAAATGTACAAGTTAAGCCCTTTCAAATGATACCAAACACGGCATATTTATCTTAACTTTATTTTTTTACTCTGTATATTTTGTCCGCTAGAGGGCGCCACGTTAGATTTTGTGAAACTCCATATAGCCTATAACCAGCAGACAATTAAGACGCTTCTAATGATATGTCATTCATCGAATTCGAATAAGTAGTTTAGAAGTTACGAGGGAACAGATGAACATACATACATACATACATACATACATACATACATACATACATACATACATACATACATACATACATACATAGCCTGTCAAAATCATAACCCTCCTTTTGCTTTGCCGTAGTCGGGTAAAAACTACTGAGATAAGTAGATCTATACTTGGTATAAATAATGTCACATCGCACGTAGGCAAAATATGTCGTGTTATGATGCAGTCATTAAATGACAGCTTTCATTTTCAACTTAATTGTTTTGTTTTGCCATTTATTACAAGTAACGTGCCATGTAATAATATAAATATTTCCAACTTTGATATTCCGTCGAATATTACTTTGGCTGATCCTACGTTTTATAAGCCGGCTGACATTGATATGTTGATCGGCGCGGACCTATTTTGGGAGCTGTTAGGATCACAAAGATTAAAATTAGGAGTTGGAAAACCAATATTATATGAAACTCGTTTAGGCTGGATAGTTTCCGGTCCATTTACTCACAATTATGCATCTTCGCTTTCCAATAATTTAAAATGTAGTCTTTCTACAGTCGTTCCCGGTTGTGATAATGACTGTGAAAACCTTAAAACTGAATTGACAAAATTTTGGCAGTTAGAAGAAATTGGTGGTTCTTCTATTAGTTCCTATACGCCAGAAGAGAAATTATGTGAGGAACACTTCATTAAAAATACGACACGTTTGTCTGATGGACGTTTTTGTGTTCGTATACCCCTTAAGAAGGATCCATCGGTTCTAGGTAATTCTTTTAAGAAAGCTACACACTGTTTGTATTCTTTAGAGCGTAGAATAAAAACTAAGCCCGCATTTAGTAAAATGTATCATGAGTTTATGTTAGAGTACGAGTCATTAGGTCATATGTCTAAAATTAATAATAATACCACTTCATATTATTCTGTATATTTTATTCCTCACCACGGAATATTACGTGAGTCGAGCAGCACCACGAAACTTCGTGTTGTTTTTAATGCTAGTTGTCCTACTTCAACGGGTTTGTCTTTTAATGATTTACAAATGGTTGGGCCTACTGTGCAGTCCGACTTGTTGTCTATACTTCTTCGGTTCAGATTCTACAAATATGTTTTATCTGCTGACGTAGCGAAGATGTATAGATGTATAATCGTTCACCCATCGAATAGATATTTACAAAAGGTTGTATGGCGTGACAATATTAACGAGCCTATGAGCGTTTATGAGATGAATACTGTTACATACGGTACGGCTAGTGCACCGTTCCTTGCGACACGTTGTCTTAGGCAAATAGGACTCGATTGTAGTAACCCTAAAATATCAGAAATTATCATGAATGACTTTTATGTCGACGATTTATTAACGGGCAGTGATTTTTCAGACGAGTTAAACTTCATTCGTACCGAAGTAACAAAGGCCCTTGATTCAGCATGTATGCCACTGAGAAAATGGAAATCAAATCATCCTCAATTTGTGGCTAATAAGGACTCTGTTACGGGAAGCTTACCTGCTTCGGTAAATTTAAACATCTCATCAAATGAGCCTGACAGGTTACTTGGTCTGAGCTGGTATATTAAGCCGGATGAATTAGGGTTTCCTACTAAACAGCCTACATCTTCTACAGGACACACTAAACGTGACTTACTATCTGTGATTGCGCGTATTTTTGATCCTTTAGGTTTATTGTCTCCTATAGTTGTCACTATGAAAATATTATTACAAAAAACGTGGTTAGATAAATTGTCATGGGATCAACCACTATCTAGTGAAATTAATAAACAATGGGACACTACAATTAGACGTATGCCTCTTTTAAATGATTTTAGAATACCGCGAATTGTAGTTTGCGATTCATATAGGGAGTTGGAACTCCATATTTTTACAGATGCGTCTGAGTGCGCATATGGTGCCTGTGCTTACATTCGTAGTGTCAACAATAATAATGAGTACTCGGTAAGTTTATTAATGGCTAAGAGTCGAGTCGCCCCCATCAAACCCATCACAATTCCACGCCTTGAGTTGTGTGGAGCGGTGATTGGTTCTCGTCTTTGTGAGAAAATAGTGAGCTCACTTCGAGTTAAGGTCAGTCGCGTTTATTGTTGGACCGATTCAACCATAGTGTTGGGATGGTTAAAGATGATGCCAACCAAACTTCAGCCGTTCGTACGCAACCGCGTTGTTGAAGTTTTGGATAAAACAGGTGACTGTACTTG